>JADRCD010237582.1:13679-47722 GCA_019843815.1 Montemys delectorum | reverse complement strand
ACACTCCAAATGCGCCTCATGTTGGCCTGTTCTGAGAGTCTTTTCTATAATAAAGTTAAAAATCCCATCTTCACCTGAGTCAGGAGCATGAAGGTTCGCTTCAGGCCTGTGCTTGACTGCACTGAGACCATGATATTCTTGTCTACATGGTAGAGTTCATAGGGGGTAGAAGATTGATTGGCAGTTAGAACTTTTAATAGTGCAGGTTTGTGAGTTGTCACCTATTCTCGGACTGGAACATTTTAGTGAAGCGGATGTCTTTGTACCATCCATGTTCCTATAAGTAACCCCAATAAACTCATTAATTTACCAAACTGGAATTACTTTTTGGATCTGCTGGAGCCCTCACTGTCAGGTGAAGAGACTTTCTGTTATGTTACCCTATGAGAAGTATGAAACAAAGGCATAGAGTTTGAGTTCGTTAAAATGGATCCACTATGTAAGATTGAGCAAGTCAATAGCTGTTAGTTTCTCTTGAGTAGTCCATAGAGCATTCCTTTACTAAGGTAATAAGTGATGGAAGAAACACAGAAACACTGCAGGGCTCAGAGGGAATTTTGTTATGTAGGCTGAACTCATTGAAGAAAAGTGTTGCTGAAACCTCTCAATGCAATGACATGTGGTAGTGTCTAAGAATAATATTTGGATAGGTACTTAGAAAGCGACTTCTCTAAAGAGTGTTGGCTGTTCACTCAGGCCAACAGTACTTAAACAGTAAACAGGCCTAGTGACTCTGCCCTCAATTGTGTCTTTCTGTTTGCTTTCCTTCACTTTACTAAAGGAACAGAGATGAATCTGTAAGGGTCCATGATTTACTGAAGAATGATTCCCTTGACTCATATAGTATGAAAAAGCAAAGGGTATTTTCTTCTGCAGAAGTCCAGCATTCTGGGTCCTACCATTTATCAAGATAAGATGCTCAGGTGAGCTTGCAGGCCCAACTTAAAGCAGATTAGGGGAATTCCCTAGAAAGCTAGGTGACCTTTATCTTAATGTGTTGGCTCTATCTCTAGGGCATTCCAGATCCTTGTTGCGGATAGGGATGAGAGGGTGTGTGGCTGGGGGGCTGGGAACTGTTTCTGGGAAGCCTGAAAATTGTTACTGAGTAAGCCTGAAAGCTGTTGCTAACTCATAAATTCATGTGTTTCAATGCTTAGCCATAGAGAAGCACTATTATGAAGTGTGACCTTCTTGGAGTAGGTATAGCCTTGTTGGAGGAGGTGCACCTCTGTATAGGCAGTTTTAAAGTCACCTGTGGTCAAGCTACACATAGTGCAGAATTAGAGCCTTCATTCTGGCCACATGTAGAATATAGTCTCCTTCTGGTTGCCTTCAGATCAAGATATAAAACTCTCAGCTCCATGTTATCACCATGTCTGCCTGCACACTCTGGCCATGCTTCTTGCCATGATGATAATAGATTAATCCTCTGAAAGGCTAGCCCCAATTAAATGTTTACCTTCATAAGAATTGCCTTGGTCATGTTTTCTTTTCACAACAATAAAATCCTAACCAAGAAATATATTATGAATGCTTTTGACATACAAGATGATCCAAATTTGGAAGATACCAATACTTTCTATCACTAAGAGTAACATATAATTATTACTAATGCTCCAGCATAGATTAATGAGTGGCTTGTTCCTGGGCATAGGAAGAGAGCTGCTCCACAAATGGGCAAAAAATTAAATGATCATGGAGTCAGCACTGGTTTCACAATTCCCAGATCTCAATGTAAAATAAAACTGTTGAGCCTCTTATCCAAAAACTATTAAAAACTTTCAAGATGGAGAGAGTAGAACATTAAACTAAACATGGAGCCTTTCTGATGATGGGAATCTCTGCTTGAGCTGCTTCCGCACACTCATGAAGATGATCCTGCTTGAAGAATGTAGGACACATTCATGAATGGAGGCAATGTGTTGAGTGATATGGTTAAGATATCCTAAATTCCATTAGTAGCACAATCATTTGGACAGCACACAAGACAGCTTAAAATATTTGCAAATGTTTGTCATGATGATTGACAAAAGTTCATTTTTTATAAATACATGTGTATACTTTGACATGGTCATAAATTCAGAGTCGTAATGGTTCTCAGGCATTATATCACTTCTCTGATAGATATACATATCCAAGTATCCATGTAGACACTTGTCCTTTAATGAATGGCAGCAGTATGATCTTTTCATTCTTTCTGTTGAACAATGGATTATTGCCACTAGATACTACTTTCCAAGAGATAATACCTATTTTTAAAATATGGAAAGAAAATACAAAAACAATGCTTTTGAGATTATTTTATAATCTCAACATTTCTCCCTTTTCCTCTCTCTAAACCCTCCTTCAAATTATGACCTCATTTTTTCCACTAATTGTTATTGCATGCATATATGTGTATATTTATATATTCCTAAATATAATATTTCAGTCCTATAAACTTGCTTGTATGTATGTTTTTAGGGATGACTTTTTAGCATTGGTCAACTAATTTGTGTGCTCTTCCATGGAGAATTTCACTTCCCCTGATCTCAACTTTCTTTGGTTACCTATAGTTCTTTTATGTTCTCCTGGGCTTTTCCTGGTTCATTTTGGCATGTCCATTTGTGTCTTCCTAAAAGCCATACTTTTGATAGACTAATATCTCTATATTTCTATGTCTATTCTTCTATGGAAAAAAAGGGACACACTTCTGAGTGTGACAAATAGTATATGATACACTGTGCCATGTCAAGAAGTTCATCAGAACATGAAAGCTAAGAAGAAGGTCTAAAACCTACCATTCTTAACTTTCATATCAAATCAAATCTCTCCGTGGTTATTTCTGAGAAAAAACACAATGAAGACTTAGTACAGGAGAAAGAAGGCTTGTTAAAAAGCCACAAATGAACAAGACATATTCACCTCACACCTTAGGGGAGTTCGAGGCAATACTTAGGAAGTAGTTATGTTCCTCAGGACAGCATCTATGTTTAAATGTTCCATTTATCTGATTAGGCACATATTAAGCACTATCTTCTTACAGAAAAAGAGGTGCAATCTTCTAATATTATGTATATAAATGTTATAAAAAAATGACTGTGTGATTAAATAGAGACTTGACCTCAGACCTATGGCTTTGTTCTACTTGGAGAAGTGTAGTAATAAGCATAAAATGTAAGTTTAATCTTTAGCTAAGGAGATCAATTAATATGCCAAGCTTACCAAGAACCTGTATGAAACATGTTTCTCCTTACAGGCAAAGGTCTTGTGAGACTCCTCAGTCCTCTCCTGTCCCTCCCTGCTCAGCTTCCTCTCTTTGTTATACATTTATATATAGTCATTTGTGTACAAATCTTCATAATCTCATGTTGCTAATTTAAACTATGTGCCTTAATGTCTGTGTAGAATGATGTATATTTGTTCTTGCTTCAGCTTAAACCCACAAATCAATCTTTGTTCATTAAACTCAATCAATGGCAAAAACACAAGTTTTCCAGTAATGGGATCCTGCACTAGGTATTCTGCATGTTCCTTATAAGACCCGTTTTTTTGTATAACTTTATGAAGCACAGTAGGAAATCACAGAGGAAATTGATAAAAGTGACAAAAGAGAAAATTAGGATACAATGGAGAGTAAGGTACTTGGCTAATTTCAAAGGCTTAACACTACTCTCAGGTATGGAAAGGAAATAGGAGGTCAGTATTTAATAAATACACCATTGCCATGTGTCATGCATTTTACAATATGTAGCATTTAATCTTCATGTTGCTTCTAGAGAACACAGCTCAGAGGTTAAATAGATTCTCGACATTTGCACTAGTAACTGGCATATCCCTGGTTCAGGTCCAGAAATCTCTTTCTTGTAATACCATGCTGTATAAGATGTCCTACAGGGAGGGATTGCCACATATCAGACACTGATGGCTCCACCAGATAATTAAGACATGATGAAAAAGTGAAAATGGCCCTGTTCCCTGCAATCTTCTGCTTCAGCAAGGCAGGGATGGAGGCCTGAAGGGAAGCCTGGAAGCTGGAACATGCTGCTCTCTGCTGTGGCTGCCAAAGAAAAGACCCCTGTGACGAAAAAACTATTAACAATCTCAGCTCCATTAAATTTAAAGCAGCTGCTAACAGTAGGGGCCTTTACATTGTCAATTATATGAATTTTCCTATTACTATGTCACACCAAAGACCAATTACAGCATATTCATCAAATTATGCTTCCACCTATCTGGTTCTGTCTATTAATGCCGCAGTGGCAGGCCTTAGAAATCCTTGAAGACAAATCTGACAAGAGGACTTTAATTGTTTCCAGGATTTGTGGTCAGAAACAATGCTGAGTGCATAGCAGGGGATCAATTACACAATTAGACGATGAAAGGTAAAGAGCAGTTGCACACACAAGCCTCACCAAATATTTATATATCTGTTCACTTTGCAAAGTTCTTCAGTCCTTTCACTTGTGTTAGGTTGATATCCATCTCATTGGGGGACTTGGGATATATTTAATTATTCTGCTACTTTTGTAGTGGAAAAAATTAAGGCCTTGGAGTTCATAAGGAGCCGAGGCTGAACTAGAACCCAAGAGATGATTCTTATGAAACTTCATTCCCCCTGGTGAAGAGATCCAGTAAAGGGCCAGTCTTACTGGGCCATACTCTACAAAGAGGAGAGAAACAGGCCCCACACAGAAACGGAAGTGTTCCCTTAGGTACAATTGAACTTCAGTTAAAACTTTCTTACTTTTCCAAAAGCATGTCATTAGATGTATCAACAGTGGTAATGCCTATGCTCTTCACAGGTGGCACCTCTTGGTTGAAGGCAATAGAGGGCTCACTAAGCATCTATTTCAATTTTTTTTTTTTTTTAAAGAAAATTGGTAGGCGCTAAAATGAACACTGAAAGTTTTTCCCAGTAAACTGACTATCCCTCAAAGGGACCTATGCATTGGCGGATGACTCAATGAACCATTTGAAATTATAGTTTCAATTCATTCAGGTGATTGTGGAAGCTGCTGTGTGTGTATGTGTGTGTGTATGGGGAGGGTGAGACTGCTAGCCTGTCTCTCACTCTCTTCATTGCATTATGTACGTGCGGCAGGATTCTCATGGCATAGTATTCTTAAGCCTATCACTTCCTATATGTCATTTGGTTTCCAAGGGGGAAGAGAGAAGCTTTCATGCTGCTATTAAACATTTGCAATATTTATTTAGCCATATGCTGTTTGTTCAAACATGGTGGTTGGATGTTAATAGAACTTCTCTGTCATAGAGTCTGTAATCATCTTTATAAGGGTCAGAAGAACAAAAGTGGCTTGGCTATAAATGAACTGGATAAAATACGGGTTCAGAGCAGTGCCCCACGGTTTAGGATTCACCTAACAGTTTCCTGAGTACATATAATATATTGCATAGTGGTTTCACAGACATAATAAGCATCATAGAATGTGGTCCAACTAGCACTTGAAAGCCTCATGAAGATTGTGAAACTTAGGTGGGGTTCAGACATTGAGCTTCTGGGAGCTGGGAGTCTCCCCCTTTCCTTCACACCTGCCAATGTTGCTATTGCTGAAGTTTGACTTTGTCCTAACCTTAATCAGACTCAGTGTATAATTTTAATATGATACGTTATTCTTTAATTAGAGTCAGTGACAAAAGCTCAAGACTAAATTTCCAGTATGAATTCACATGGAATTCAACATCAGAACCATTGTGAATATTATATAAATTATCATTACAAATAATCAGTACATAAACCTATTAAAAGTATATTCAATATTAAGGCATCAAAAGAAATTGATGGAGATGAGACTAGAGCTCTTAATGGCTATTTGCTACTAACTCCAAAGCTCATCTTTCTATTATCTATACTCATCTTCCTAACAGAATGTGTGAAAAGAAAAATAAGAGAGAAAGCTCATGAGTGAGACAAGAATAAAAAAATGTCATCCTTCCTGAGAAAGGCTGAGAGCTGCCACAGTCTGCAAATCCTTTGTAGTTCCCAAAAGAGGACTTGACAGGGTGCCCCATGGGAATGGCTAATGAACACAGGGCCTGGAGAGGACGGAAAGCCTTCTGTGCCTGGCTGCTCCTGAGGGTCACTCAGGTTAGCCTTAGACAAATATTAAGAGCAAAAAGACTTTAATAGTCAGGTTTTCTCTCTCTTTATTCACTCTGGAACTCTGCAGCGCATCTCCCATTCACCACTGTCATTACAGCTTTTTGAGAATCAGGATGCCCACCAACCTCCTCTTCCTTCTACAATCAAGAAGCTACTGGACCAAAGGAATAATTCCAGTGTCGACCATTTACTTAAGATTGCTTTATCTCTGCCAGCTGAAGCCTCTATGGTGGACTTGTTTTTCAGCCTCTTCTTTCCTCTTCATTGGCTCCCCTTACACTGAGTAGGCTTCAGCCCTTTGGCCCTAACTCAGTCTCAAAGTATTTTAGTTAATATAAATAGATTTTAACCAAATAGTTTCACAGAAAGAAGAAGAAGCTGTGAAAAAGTTTATCTTTTCTCAGCAGTAAACATTTTTTTCTGAGTAATTAAAATTTTAGTTAGTTCTTCAAGGCCATGCCAATTAATAGCAAGGACACTCCATATATAATGATTCACTTTTTAAAATAAATAATACCTTATGGATTTAATTTAGCATATATGGAAGGGAATCAAATTAAGCCGGGGTTCCAAAATACCACGATCCTGACTCCAAATCCCATGATCATTCTGTTTGATTCCCAATGTCAGCTGTCTATGTAATAATAGAATCAACTTTTCCACACTACTCCACAGGTTAATGAAATCCATCATAGGCATGTTGTCATAAACTTGAAAATGTGGGGAAATTCAGTTAAGAATTCTCCTTTTCTTCAAACAGATTGGGACAGGTTATAATAAAGAGGATTCCAAATTAATTAGGAAAAGTTTATTTCTCATAGATATCCAAGTACGAAGTGCATCAATAAATGTATCTTTATTTCCCTAATCTTTGCAGCAGTGCAAGTTGAGAAAGCTCCATCTTACTGATGCATTCATGTGGTCCTCTCCATGTCACTGGCTAAAGCCAGTGTGGCTATTGCCTAAATTCATAATGGATAGAAAATATTCTCCCTATTTGTCTGAAAGAAAAATCATACAATATTGTGATCAATCAAAACTATTGCCACAAACACAAAGTGCATATAAGCAAGGTTGAAGCTTATCCAAAACATACAATTTAGGAAGTTAATTGTAACTCATTTAAAATCTATTTGTACTATATGGGAACCAACAAAACATATGAGAAGATCCATGAGTACACAAGAGAAGATTTAAATCAGAACTACAACTTTTCAAATAATTTCCCATATTAGTCTCATATATTAGCATTTCATTATCCTCTGACTCCAGTTTCTATAAGGAGTCAATAGCCTAATTAAATCAGCAAACAATTCCATCTTGATATTCAAGCTTCCACAGTACTTCAGAATAAAAGATATCTTAACTGTTGAAGCAAGAGAAGTAGTTAAGGGAAATTAGAGAAAGTTATTGAAATGTCAGCTTAGTTGGCTTAGAAGAATGACTCTGTACAATTTACATCAACACTTCGCACATGTCACTGCCCCAAACACAAATGAAACTCCAGCACACAAAGTTATCTGTGTCCAACATCAACTTATCGTTCCTCATGTCTGTCATTTTGTCTGTTTCTCCTGCAGTGATTTATTGGAAAGCAGTGAAATATTAAAGCTATTTTTTTGCCTCAGTATCAGACATTCAAAAGTAAGTTTATATGTAGAAATAACCATGCAGATTCTGAATTCTGAAAGATGGACTTATTTAGTCTCTTACTTACTAATAAGTAATATAAATAAAAAAACAGATATCCATAGAACAAAAGAGAACAGAAATAGAATCAGAATATTCTCCATTAAAAGAAAGAAAGCAACCACTTGTTGACTGGTATGCACCATGAGATTGAGTGAATAAAGGTCTCTACAAACCTATGGCTCTGTGTGCTCATGTGGCTCCAGTTGTGAGGCAACTTCGAAGCTGTGATAAGTCAGACATTGTGAGATAATCAGAGTACTGGGGAAAGTCTTTATAAGACACAGTCAGGAATACTTAGGTCAAAGGAAATGAGAAAATGGAAACAAAATTCAGGCAGATTCTGAGGTTGCAGACCAAGGAATGTAGGTAGAACTTACATTGGAAAAGATAAGACAATTCTAGAAGGAAGATCATGGATCTTCCAATGAGACCCATTCTGAACTTGTAATCCAGACTTTCAGTGGAATACATTCAATATTGTTTCAAATGACCAAATGTGTGGTGCTTTGTATAGTCATCTCAGAAATTAGTGCAAACAGACTTTGCTTTTAGCCTTATTTGGCACGGAAAGTGTGTCTCTTGAAAGGCCTACCTCATGGAACACAGCTGTAAAAACACTGTATAGTCAAGTCTCAACAATTTTCCCAAAGCCTGGATAGGTGCATATAACTACCATTGAATATGCATAGCTCATCAAGAAGAGACAAAAGTTCTGGAAAATACAAAACACAGGAGACATCAATAAGTAGAGCTTGGTAAAATAGCCTGTTTTGTCTTGATCACAAAGATTTTCTGTCCTAAAGAGCTAAAGTCCCCACCTCTCTCTAAAACAGTAGCCCTGGGTACTCTGCCTCTCTTAAACATAGGCATTCTTCTATGCTACAGGCTACACCATTTGAAGCAGGAGACAGCAGACTTCTCTTTTTTGCCTTAGGCTCACAACTAGATTCTAGACATTAGATGTGTTATGAGGGATGATAGTCCATTCTCCCTCTGGCAAAGCCAAACATACTTTTTATTGGCTCATTGATGTGGATATGAGCCCAAACAGGCTACTCTAGGGCTTCCCTCCAACACATGTTATCTATGTTTCATTGCAGGGTGCAAATGAAAGGAAAAAAGAATAAGAGTAAGCTTCTCTAGACCCCACTCTGACCCCTAACAGAGGCAGTGGAGTCCTCCTAGCCATGGCTGTGTGTAGGAGGTTTTATCGCTGGTGGCTTTGAAAACAGAGGGTCATAAGTATCTGGTGTCTCTTTTCCTATCACACAGAAGTCAAGAGTTCAACTCCCAGTCTAACAGAGTGAGAGTGAGAGCCCTCACCTCCTAAGACTCTGACAAATCATTTTTATCTGCTGTTCAGGGAAATTGTTAGCATTCCACTAAGTTTAACGAGAGGAGGACACTTCCTGGTGACTACTGCACTGATTCTTTCACTGCCGTGGAAGGGTTGAATACGATTGAGCCATTTTGCCAGAACTATCGTTTCAGTTGCTCAAAGTTAATTGCAATACTCCAAAAAATTAAAATTGAAGACTGCTCGCTAACCTAAAATTCCTGATATGCCTTTCAAAGACCTTAAGTAAGCTTTACTTCAGCCTGTCACGGGGCTGTTTCTTATCTGTTTCCCAGCATTCTTTAGTCTGATCAACATTTGCTCATTGGGACTATAGCCAGTATCTTATGGACAGGAAAACAAGCAAGCTGCAGGCAAATGGGTGCATTTGTGTCATCTAGTTGGAGGGCCAAAGCAAAGTACAAATGTCTTTCAAATGGACCCTGCCTCTGTGTACAGGAGGGAAGTTGTGGCCATAGACTGTCCTTTAATATTTCCTGTGTCAACTTACATTCAGTGACTGGAAGCTTTACTTTGCTACTAAAAAGGTAATAGATTGATCTTTAAAGATTGCCAAACACAAACATCACTCAACACCATCAACCTCTCCCCACCTCCCAATTTGTTCATTAAATATTTGAGGGTCTTTTATATGTGTAGGAAGAAGGAGATTAGAGACTCCTTATCTGGAAGCTTTTAAATATGCAAATAAAAGAACAAAGCCAAGATACAAATCACAGAGTGGTCAATGGAAAGGTCAAGTAAAGGAACACATTTTAAGAGGTCCTTGAAACAAATCTTGAGAAACATAAACTTAGTCAGATCTGACCAATTTATGGTGCTGTGAACAGAAGCAAGGAGGGGAAAGTGATTCTTCTGACTGAAATTTGGTGTGTACAGGAGTTGTCAATGTATGTAGAAGCTGTGTCAGAGAAGTTTGGTTGAGAAAGAATGTATTAGCTGTAGACCACATCAAAGAGAATTAACACATTTACTCACTTGAAATGACAACCTCAATTGGAATTGAAATAACCTTTTTTTCCCCATTTACCCTGCTTTCTATTACTATCAGTTGATATTTCAAACACAAGAAATTAGTTTTCAAACAAGGAAAATCTAATACAAGATATTATTTACACAAGTGATAGAAAAGAAAAAACTACGCTCCCACGGAGGAAACACAGACATTAGTAGCAGAACTTATCTGATGTAAGTAGAAGCTATGCATGTCTGGCTGTGACCAGCACTACTGTGGGGCTTGCCCTGAGAAGAGCATCAGTGCAGAGCAGGACTCTCTCTGAAAACAAAATGAGAAAAATCAACATTTGAGATGCTGTTTGATCACAGGAAAAAGAAATACACTTGCTTTTTTCTATTTTTCCTTGGTGCTTGTCATTGTGCCGACACTTCCAACAGTTACAGACAGGAGAATGCAACAAGTGTATTTTAAAACTTATTTTGACATTGGTTTATATATTGTGAGGCAGTTGAATGAAGTGCATACTGGGGCCTGAGTGTGGAGGTCAGAGGACAACTTGCCAGAATTGGTTCTCTCTATCTAGCATGTGGGTTCTGAGGACTGAATTCATACACTCAGATCATCTTGCCAACAGCATACATCTCAGGCTTGCCAACAGCGCTTTTCTTGCTAAGACATCTTGCTGACTCCAGAAATGTGCTTTTTAATAACACAGATTTGAGAAATACAGAGAACGAATATGAGAGAAAATGTCAGGTAACTCACACAGCCCAAATTATGTGCTGCTCTGCATCTGTTGTGCTTTCCTCCCATATTTAACTCTGTTTCATAAGAGAAAATTTCTCCCTTTCCACAAATTATTGTCCATTGAGTCACTACCCTGCTTTAGAGAAGCATGTTCTTATTACCTTCTCAAGGTCCATCTATCTGTATTTAAAGTAGGTACTGTCAACATAATCTAGAGTCATCCACTTTAGGTCATCAGTGAGAAGTAGCAACTAACTTTAAAAGTCATCTCTACTTTTTGTTCCTCCAAGTAGAATTGAAGCTTCCTCAATTATGCCTTTCTTCTTATATAACTTCTTAGGGTCTGGTGGGTGTATCATGGGTATGCTGTACTTTTTGGCAAATATCCACTTACAGTGAGTACACACCGTACATGTCCTTTTGGGTCTGTGTTACCTCATTCAGGATATTTTCTAGCTCCATCCATTTGCCTAAAAAATTGATGATGTCTTTGTTCGGAGTAGCAGTCTGTTGTTGTAAATGAACCACGTTATCTGTATCCATTCTTCGGTTGAGTGACAACTGGGTTGCTTTCAGTTTCTGGCTATTAGGAATAAAGCTGCTTTGAACATAAGTGGAACACATGTCCTTGTAGTATTGTGGAACATCTTTTGGGTATATGCCTAGAAGCTGTATAGTTAGCTCTTGAGGCATAACTATTTCCAGCTTTTGAGGAATTGACAGATTGATGCCCAGAGAGGTTATACCAGTTTGGAATCACACCAGTTTTGGAGGAGTGGTCCCCTTTCTCCGCATCGTAGCTACCATGTGCTGTCCCTTGAGTTTTTGATCTTAGCCACTCTGATTGATGTAAGGTGGAATCTCAGGGTGGGAGACATAATTTCTTTTCTTCTTTTTAGCATAAATTCTGAGTTCTGGAATTTTTAATGTGTTCCACCATAGAGCAATGTTTATTTTTTTTTTTTTTACATAATTGATACTGCTTGTTCCTTTAACAAACACAATGTTCTCATGACCCTAAGTTTGGTCAGAATTTCTTAACTGGTTGAGTATTCCAAACATTTATTCTATGATAGCTTCATAATTAGCTTTGTGTTGTTCTTGAGTGCACATTGTTTTCTTCGACACAGTTACATATAAATTACTAAGAGGAGCTAGTGAATTCACTAATGAATAGAATCTGAGACCCAAGCTCAGAGCCCTTCCCTACTGTTCTGGTATATAGGAACAACCTAATTACTTGTATTGACCAGAATTATGACCAATTCAGAACCAATCACTGACTCTTCCCATTTGTGCAGTGGCACAGGTAGCCCAACATTGCTCTGAATTATAAAGATGGAATATTTTGTTCCTTTCAGAATTGTCCTCTCATTGAGAACCTAAACTTATAACTGGCACAGGGTTGAGAATAGAAAATACAAATTCTGTAAATGTGTTATTAGATAATTTCTGTTTTGCTTTTAATTTAGAGAAAGACTTTCTTTTCTAAGAGCCTCCTACATACTTACCAGTGGTTTACAAAGAAAACCTATAGATTCTCACTCAAACAGCAAGAGAATTAGCAAGTTGAATATAAGAATAAAAAACACAACCCCAAGTCTTTCTTCTTACGTATTTGAGTTATTCTAGTAAATGTCTGCCATTTCATGTAGGTCACTATTAAACCCAGGACTTCAATTATTCAATAGCACAGAGTTCTGGTATAAATTTAAGCTCCTGAAACTAGGGAACTTAAGTCAGACTAAGACAATGGGCATGTATCAATAATTCAAAAAATAATCGGACACTTCTATCTTTGCAAGGCTTGGGGAACATTACATAAAGTGGGACAGACAGAATGTAAGAATTAGGAGTGAAGGCTGACAGAATGTACTTATTTCCTCACATCCAAACACTCCCTATTGGGAGGAAGGGGAAGGATTGAAAGTCCTAAGCTCAGAAAACATATATAACTCAGGTAGATCACAGAAGGTAAAGGTCTTCTGAGTCATATTCAAGACCCTGAAGGCTACATAACCAGTGAATAATTACAGTGGTAGAGAAGACTGTTCAATAAAGTTGCCAAACAATTGTGGGAAGAACTCAAGTGATCCAGCTTTCCTGGATGTAGGCAGAAGCATTTCTTTGATTTCTTCTTAGTGCCCTTTCATCATTTATATTATTAGTTTTATCATAAGAGAAACATTGGGTACAATAGTAGGGACACAGGACACAAACTTGTCTAGCCTTCTATCATTTACACTAATTCTCCAAAAGCATTCTACACTCCTCATCTCAGGCTGGTGCAATAGATTTACACATATCTTCAAGGTTCAATGGATTGCATCGGGAATAGTTTGAGCTGCTCTTCCAAGTCTGAGACCAGTGGATATCAACACTACACTTTCAACTTCTAAGCCTGCCAGTCAAGCTGGCTCTTAAATTCTGATATTCTTAAAGTTGGTACCATCGTTCTTCTCTGCACATCACTGGTGAACAGAACCTGGACTATGAGAATAATCTCATCACTTATGGGGCAGAGGGCTGTGTAGGCAACCTGGTCCCTGTTGAGCAAAGGTCTGGAACTCCGGAGATCCGGTGGGTGGTAATTTCCACCTGCATGGGATGGAAGGTGTTCTACCATGCCTCCTTGGCCCCCTGGCTCTTCTTATAATTACAGATTCCACAGCCCCACCTCCCTCAGGGGAAGTGTGTGATATTGGTCACATATTAGCAGCAGCAAGCCTTCCTACGTGCAAACATAAGGTTTCCCCAAGCTTCCAGTCCAAATCAATAAGAAGTACCTGCTGTTGAACCCTGAATCATCCCCAAAACTATATATAAATCCTATCCAGGGAATGAAAGGTGTGTAAGATCTACTCCGTCGTCCAAGCCTTTTCTTCTAAGAGCTGTAACACTTGGGAAGAGGTCTACTCTCCCAAAATACCTCCTGAAGCTATGTCATACTCCTCACTGGCGAGTCCGCCTCTCTTTGGGACAGCCCAACCCGACTTAGTTCAGGGCCAAGCGGAGTAATGGAGAAACCTGGAAGGCATGGCAGAGATGGAGGTGAAAGCCAACTTCAGCAGCAGAAGCAGCGGAAGCAACTTCCCCCTCCCTGCCTGTGCTTGCTTCCCTTTGCTGGAACTCTCCGTGGAAAGCCTCTGGTACACACAGGCCCACAATCACCCATGGGAGGAACGTGTATAATACAATCTGGGGAGATAAATTATTGCCAACCAGGAAAAATTTAACCGGTCTCATTTATACTACTGTGTCTTTCACTCTTCTTTTAGCCATTCTTAAAGCCCCTGTTGCTCAGGCTTTAAACCTATCCAAAGACTGAAAACATAATTTTTGGCTTTTAGGCAGTTTTTTCCCTTAGGAGTTCCAACCCCACACAAATCTTGCCATATTAGGTTTTTAGTGGTCCTAGTTTGTTTTCTCATACCATACAGACTACTCACATACCTAATCTAAATCACACAGATTCTCCAAAATCCCTTGCACCATTTGTAAAAAGTATCCCTCACCTCATAAAGCTTTGCAATGCCAATAAAGAGCCATATAAGACCAGACGTCCCTACTTAATTAATTTTTTTCTTAACCCTCTGTTAACAGTCCTATCAGGACTAAGGACTAAGTAGGATATCAAAAGCAATTTCTTTCATTGGCAGTTTCCTCAGAAAAGCCTTTTATAGCCTCCTAGTCACCGATATTCATTATAATCTCATCTGGAACTAACCAAGTGTACCTAACAACCAAGTGTCTAATATTCCTTATATTGACAAAGTTTTTTTTTTAACCTTTTACTCTATTATGTTTATAACTCTCTTTGGGATTATGGAAATAAATATCTACCTATTACAGATATCCAGATATTGTACTAACATAAGACCAAAAAATATTTTACCCAGTCTAGATGACTGCACCATTTGTTGTAATGGATTATTCAAAGTAGTAGGGGTGACTTAAAAGCAACTTCATCATCAAAAATTTGAACCCAGCATGGTTCATGACTCACAAAATCTCCAATCCTAGAACTTCTTGAACACGTCGCAGATAAACTCAGCCAATTGGAACTTCCTCTACATTCAGTAACTGTTAATGTTCAACTTTAAAGAGAGGTCTCTTACACATTTTTTGGAGATTCCCAAGGCTTGTAGGTTCTGTTTACCTTCTGAGACTTACTTTGACATTTTGATTAAGAATTGGATAGCACTCTACTTCTTTCCCCAGATATTCCATTCTTTCTGACCTTCTAAGATCCTTCCTATGCTTTGGATGGTGCTATGTACGTTTATGTTCCTCCATTTATTGCTGAGTAGTGGGCCACTATCCCACAGCACACAGTTGCAGAAGCTTGATTAGTTATTAATCTCTGCAGTATATTATTGTAAAAAGGAGTCTGGTTTGTTATGACCACATGAAGTTGACAACAGCTGTAAATATACATGCATGAACAAAAATGTATAGAAGGCATATATATATATACATACATACATACATACATATATATGTATATATATATATATATATATATATTATCAGGACTGTTATACATATACATACCATTCATTTAAAGAATAATAATAGCAGTGTTTTACAGAATGAATTGGACCTATACCCCCAAAACATACTTGTCCAGATACAAGTCCCTTCCTATGGAGTAGGCCTTAATAACAATGAGAGAGCAGTTACTTGTAGCCATGATAGTGTCATGCTGGCCCTAGTAAGCACATCTTGCCTGACACATTTGTAGTATAGCACATGGGTGTATAGATGAGAAGGACTATTAGTGATAATTGTCCTCTAACATCCTTAGGGGAATGTCTCAACATTAGGAAAACTGGCCTGTTGGGTAGGAGCTACCAATTACTTTGACACCATACCATGTCCTGCAGGCAAAGAGCATGACATGTTTAACTGTAAGTATTTAATATCCAAATCCTAGTTTGCAACCAAACGGCCTTGTTCACAGCTTTTAGAGTTTGTGGGTCCTCAGGAACCTACTTGACAAACAACTTATAAGGGCATAACCCAATCTAAGGCTGGAATTTTCACCCAACATTGTCCTTCCATTGTATACCTTTCCCTACTCATATAGGACTCCTTTTAAATGCTTCAACTGCTATCTTTACTGTTCCTTTAGATGTCTTTACATATGGTGAGACACTAAAGAGTTAATATTTTGTAATGAAACCCTTTTCAAAGGTGTAGGCAGGATCTCTGAAGACCAACTAGGAAACCATTCAGACCAACTAGGTACCAGTTGGTTTTGGAGATGCTGGAATAGAAATATTAGCAAGATCCAATACAGTACTCATCACAAGAGTGATAGGCAGAGCTGGGAAAATAGTACTACCGCTATCCCCACATAGTTCACAAATATTTTCAGCAAGCTATCTGGCCTCATCATTCTGGGATATTGTTGCTATCCTGGGATGCTTGTTCCCAATTTTAAATTGTACCTGACTTGTACTGCTCAACCTGGCTCAGGCCCAAGGAAAGCATGGCCATGTTCCTTAGTTCTAACAGACTCTGGGACTATACTGTTGCTTAAGGTCTGCAAAATCTCACTACGATAGCATTTGCTTTTCTTTTGATTTTTTATCCTGGTACTCCAGTTCAACACATAATTTTATTTGCCTTGGAGTGGTCTAAATAGACCCTTCAGTTTGATTTGTCTTTTTATTGTCCCCCCTTTCTGAGTGCTTTCGCATTTTATAAACTTTAAGTACTAGTCTAAGTCATGTTGAATTTCCAGCTTTTCTACCTTATAAATATCATATCCTACTATGACCTTCAACAAGGCTACTAGCCTTGTAAAGTGGATATGAAATGCCACTCTTCTTATGTCTAGTTCCTCAGTAATTCAAACATATCTCTATTGTGTTCTAATTACTGATGAGAGATATCAACTCAGGATAACTAAGGGTCTGTAATGGCTTATATGAGAAAATCCATCAAGGGCTTCTTTCAGCTGAATTGCTTCAGATCATGTAGCCTTTGGGTTATAAGACAGATATGCCATTGGCTATGCTAACTCTTTTCTCAGCTTCTATGGGACTTAGATAGATTCTACTAGAACTCTTGTCTCACAGCTTCATGAGCCTGACTTTAAGAAGTTTTTTCATTGCTTAATTCAAAGACTTTCCCAGTTAAAATGGTAAAGATGCTTACTATGGCCTGAAGATTGTAGTTTCTCATATTTGCCATTTCCCTCCCTCTCTTTTAAAGTCGGACCTGAGTAATATCTTCTATCATGTTCTCTTTCTCACTGTCCATTTTTATGGTCCCCATCTAAATGACAAGTCATATTTAAATGTCAGACCTAAGAGCCTCCCTCTCTCACTTCTACTATGTTATCTCCCTCCCCGACTCTCTTATTCTTTACATGGGTTCCATATTTTTGGATTCCACAAGAGCAATTTGTACTTCATCATTTACATCCTGCCATTTGTAAGAAATGGGAAGTCAATGTTTCTCTGAGCTTCCCTTTTATCCACATTTCTAGCCAAATCAGAGACTAATTAAGAGGCCAACATCCATTTCTTTTTCCTATTGTAATTCCTCACTGACTTGGATATTTGTTCATTCAAAACAATAGCCATGCAGTTGGTATTACACACACACACACACACACACACACACACACACACACACACACACACATTCTTTCTGGGACAACATATATTTTGTAATCCAAATCCTATTGGGGGCTGGTGTGTTCATTCCCATATTCCTGTGGTAGAACTCATTCATCAACAAATCATGCCATACATATAATCCTCTGCAAGAATGCTACATTGTCTATGGGTGCTACACCACACACAGCCTGTTTGCCTGTCCTATTACTCATCAGAGAATATGTAAAATTACAACAAGAAGGCACTGATGATCTCATACTTCAATCAGAAACAAAGTCATATTGAGAAGGCCCCCACAGATACTCTGCTATCATGTGAACCATCTTTGGTTGCACACCTCAGCAGTCATTGCAGAGGCCATGCATCCCATTCTTCTCCAAGTCATTTTTGGATTTGTTGACCCATGTTTAGGCAACAAAGATGTTGTGTGACTTCCTTGAGAGATGTGAACAAATGTTAATTCATAGGGCACAGAAGAGATACAAGAAACAATTTCACCCACTCTAGTGAAATGAGCCAGTGAGTTTATTGGAGTTACTTACAGGAGTGGGGGGGGGAGTTATTTACAGGACCATAGATGGCTCAAAAGCAGCAGGATCTCCAAAATGCCCACCACAGCATGGGGGATGGTTTATGAAAGCTCCATCTCTGGAATACTTTGAATGATTAGCAGGCAGCAGGCCTGTCAGACAGTTGGAGAATCTTTAACACTTATGTAACCTACAGGAGAGACATAAGTGGCTGGAGTTCTCTGAGATTTGTGTATTTTCTTTATCCTCTGAGTCTTAATAGAATGTTTCAGCTCAGAGCAAACAGCCACATCAAAATTTCAACAGTGTTGAGGAGAGGAGTGGAATTACACAGCTTTCTACTGTCACAGCATTCAGGCTAGGTCCATCCTCCATTGTCTTATAACATCAGGTGTGAGACTGTGTGAGTTTGTTTTGCATAAATCCTTGAACATTTAACAAGTTCAAGGGCATAACATGCCTTTTTTTATCAACACTTGTTTTCTTGAGATGTTAATAAAGCCTCCACACATGCTGAATCATGGATTGTCCCTTTTTCTCTTTCAAAGGTAAAATCAATCTGGGTACATTTATTGGTTTCTACATGCTTTATTTACCAGTAATGTTAGTTCTTCCAACAGGCTGCCAGGTTCCGTATCACAGGAGTATACTTCGGCACAAGCATAGCTTACACTCTCTTTCCCTTTCACAATACCAGCTATGAAAACACAAATTCAGCACCTCCATCCTGTCCTCTCTCTCACTTCTCCTAGAAAGTCAGAGGCTCAGGTGAACGATAGCATCCACACGTATTTCACACACTGCAATTCCTCCCTTATGTCAGCAATTTCTTTTCGGGTAAATAACTCAACTTCAGTTATATGTCATATTGTCTGAAGCAGAGGCCCAAACCAGTGCTACCACAGCCTGCTTATGAACACATCTCCTAAGTGCGTCTTCCAGTGGCTGGAATAATGTCCTTTAGTTCATAAGTCATTTGGAGGGCATTTTCATTGCTCCTATTATGGCTCTTGTTTATCAAGGAAGCATGCTACACTATCTGCAAAGAAATAGACACTCTGGAATACTCCCAAGTTTATTCCATTCTTAGGTAGCTTAGTTTCAGTTGCATGTATTGCCCATCATAGTAGGGAGAATACTGATATTACTTCAGCAAGGAATGCACTATATTACACCACAAAGGGAAAAGAAGCCACACTGGAAATGGATAATCTTGAGTGTGTACTACCTATAGGGTAACAGGCCAAGGGGAAATCACCTTCTGCTGGCCTGCCCCCTTGAGCTACAAAGATGGGCCTAGTCCTGCCACAGCCCTCATAAACCACTTTGAGCATTTCCAAGGTGCCATCAAAAGGAATGTTTGCCTGTTGATGGGCCTCCTATCCCTTGTGGCATGGGACATCAGGCCCAGATGGCCCTCTAGCAGAACTCTTAGATCTGGCCATGTATGAATAAGCAGACCATGGCTCTCTCAGCCTGACTGTCCCCATCCTCAGCAGGGAGAGTTCTGGGTAGTCATCATGGACAGAATGATCTCCTTCCTTTTTGGATACCAGGGCTACTTATTTGGTCCTGACAGAGCTTTATCTTACCTTCTCTTTTCCCTATTGTTGGTTAGAGAGACAGCCTTACCAACCTTACCAACCTCTATCACTTATTTTTATCTTTAGGGATATCTTCCTTACCTACTTCTTCCTTGTGGTAGCCACCTGCCTTGTCCCTTTGATGGAGAGTGATCTCCTAGCAAAAGAGGGATCTTTTAGCCTAGAATCCCCCAATCTGATTGGCACCAGGCTTTCCAACCATTCCCTTCTTCCTTCTTCTTAAAATCACACAAGTTGACATACTTTACCATTGCTGATCTTGCAGGAACATTTCCAAAACTCCTCCCATAGTTGAACATCAACCCCCTTCTTCATCCAACTACAGACTCTTTCACTTCTTCCCAGGGGAAAAAAAAAAGATGTTGCCCATCTACCTGGTACCTGGTTCTGGTTATTTGGAAAATTTTGTCTGTTTTATGTTTTAGGTTTATGTTTTATGGGACTGTGCTTTTGAATGTGTACATGTCTTGTTGCAAACATGGGAGCTGGAAGGAACTGGGTCAGGCTCAGCTAAATATATGAATGACAGTGGGACTACATGTTTTGTTTTTGACTATTATCTTTTGAGCATGAGAGCTTTCTGTGCTCATTTGCTTTCTCTGTCTCAGTCAGTTATTAGTAATCACCATTAATGACACTTTCCATGGCTGCTTTGATGACTAGGTCTTATAATTTGTCTCTGTAATTTCTGGTTACTTAATTCAGTTTAGTAGGATGCAATCATCTTTGGAGTGTAGATTATATTAAAGTTATTTTATTCTGTTCTACTTTATTGGACAGTTGTCTTTGCAATTGAATTATGACTCCCCCTTCTCTAGATCCAAACATGTTTATTTAAAGGCTTCCTGCAAAATTTCTGTTCCATGTAAGGTAAATCTGTGACCCTCCCTGCAGCTGAGGGCTGATTATGTCAGACCCCACTTTGTCACATATAGCCACGCCTCTCTCCAACCTACTGCTAAAAGCCATGCCTCTCTATAAGTTCCTGTTACACCAGAAGTCCCACCTCCAGAGACTGAAGATGAAGCTGCTGATTGGGCAAAGTTGCTGACAGACTTGAGGGAGGGGTTTTGCTTTATCTACCTGTTGGCTTGTAACAAGGAGAATTCATTAATGATGGCAGACTGAAAGCACATCATGTGTTGGTCTCATTTTTTTCAAACCCCTTCCCACATTTCCAGTACCCTTAATCTTTTCAGGCCCTGACTCCCATTTCAGATGACCCACTTGAATGAGTGGCTGCAGGCAGCTACAACCAACAGGTAGATTCATTAGCTGAGAAAGTTCTATGATGTGTTAGGACACTCAACCTGCTTTATGCACAAAGATGGTGGTTATTTAAGGGTGAACCATTTGAAAACCACTAGAAAAATTAGAGGAGGATTGGGCCTCCTAACAGTGGAAAAGGGTAGTCTTTGCCTTTCTCAAGGAGGAATGCTGCTTCTGTCTATGAAACAGGTATAGGAAAAGACATAATTCAACAACTACAGACAGGTCTTCAAAAGTATAAAGAAAAATCTTAATGCTTCTGGCCAGTAAGTTACTTCCTTTCTTACCAACCTTTCTCTCCCTTTTCCTAATCTACAAATTGTACCCTATCTTATAAACTTCTTGTCTAGATTTCTTTAATAATAAATTTCAAAAATTTCTAACCAGACCTTTAATCAGATATTGTTACAGGATTTAATAATCCAAAACCAGAGGCCCACAACTCCCACCTATATTCCAATGGTGAAGATTAAGTTTAGCCCAAGGATTTCAATGTCCCCATACAGCAGGATATACTTTAATGGCTCAGATTTCAGGCTAAATAAAGTGTCAATGTTGGCAGCCACGCAATATTTCTGGCCATATTGTACATTTCTACCAGCTCATTGCACATGTTCCAAAGACCCTATAAAAGCACATCTCTCTACCCAGCCCTCTGCTGCCTCTTTTTTTGAGGCAGCCACCATTCTGTTTCTCTCCCCCAATAAATATGTTGTGTGATGTTTGTCACTTGGTATGACTTTTATTCTTTGGCTCACAACTGCTAAAATGCCATTGTGCTAAGAAATCCCTTATACTACTTTCAAACATACTGACCTCTCTTGGCATGTCTTCTCATCTATACGAAGGACCATGCAATCATACTTCCCATACTCATTTTTCATTCTCAGTTCCTGTTCAGGTACCAACAGGATTAAGTGAAAATTTTCCTGGTGAAACGTGGCATGTGTCTATTTACCTCACTTTGCACACTGATGAGAGATCAAGGATATTATGTTACCAATAACCAGCTTGATGAACTAATCAACTCATTAGGATTACTTACTGGATGGAACATGACTAAGGGAGTACGTCCACAAGCACAGATTGAGTGTCTTAAGGACAGCCACATTACCATAATATCCAAATCAACACGAAGATGACTTTAGGAAAGCTGTATCTCTGAAGCTTGCTCTCAAATTTTAGTGATTCCATCAAAGTATCTCTACTCCTCCTAGCAAGTTGTATTGCTTATACAACTTCAGGGAAGATGTAGGTCTCTTGTTCTCTTGACTCCTCTTAGTTTAGTGAGCTTCCTGACTCTTATGAACATCTCTTCTCCCTTCATGGTGGTAGGTGGCACCTAGAGAAATAGCTATCAGCAAAGAACAAGTTTTTGTCAGTTTCTAATTATGAATCTGGAATCCATGGTTTTTTTTATGAGTTGTAAAACAAGTAAGTACCTACTTTCAAGACAACTTCTTCAGAAGCATAAATTATAGGGTTTTTAAGTAAAAGTAGATGAGTCTACTTTAACATGGTTGCATTTTTATGATAACAGTAACTTCAGGATATATTATGCACAAAGTTTTTATATTCACCCACATCTGTCAAATATCTCCAATCCCACTTCATAGGATTCTGAACCTGAAACTTAAGTTCTTAACACTGATGTAATGATTAGTGATTCTCTATTTTCACACTTTATAGTAATTATAGAGTTCTGATCCTCAGTTTTGATTTCTGTTCAGATGAAAACACTTTAAGAGTGTCCAGTTTTCTGGCTATTCTGTGAACTCAGATTTTAAACTCAGATTAATTCTGTGCTCATAATTTTCTTCTATATGTAATTTAGCACAGGGAGGAACATAAAGAACTTTTCTTTTGTAGTCAAATACAATTACTTGCATTCTCAAAATGTTCTTGGCACATCACCCCAAATAAGCCAGGTAATAATTTGAGTCAATTTGGTGTCACTTGATAGAATAGACTAATTATAGAGGCTCATTTTTGATATAAGAGAAACTATTTATTGCATTTAAGAAAAAAGTATTAAGATATTTAATCAGAGAACTTCTAGAGGATCTGTTTTTCAGAACTAATTTTAATACAACAAAAATATGTTACTAATCAATATCTAATTAGTACAACATAAATTAATTTACTCAGTTCATATAATGGAAATTTATTACATACCAGTTATCCCACAAATATTCATAAGGCAATATCCAAGTTAGCAATAGTAGAAAAGCCAGTATAACATTATAGAACTAGAAAATAGAAAGGTGTAATACATCGCTAAAACCATACTTTCTATGAGCCACTAAGTGCAAGATTTACCAACAGTCTTGGAGAAGAAATGAAGCAGCTTTCATAAATGCTGCCTATGTCTAGAGGAAAGAACAATTATTGTTAGCTTGCTCTTTTCTTACTCTTCTCTTACCCTTCTTTTACCATTTCTGGCCCTAGCTAATAGTTCCTCAAAATAAAATTACAAAAGGGAATGTATACTAGTTGATTAAAGAACAAATGAAAAATAAAGTCCTACAAAGAGAAAACTGTTTATATCATCCAATTCATAATTTAGCCAGTGCAACTTAGCTACCCTGTCTTGTACCCACTTCCTATAGAGTTATTTTCTGTTTTGTGCATGTTTCTGCCTCAGTATAGTGTAAAGAATTCATGTCTCATTAATTTAGTAGGTAGTACATGAGACTGTTAAATACAGAAAGTATGATGTCATATAAAATAACTTCACAATTATAGGAATTTTATGATGAAAATTGGCTTTTGTTTATCATCAAGGTAACTAATTCAAACAATGAGATTGAATTCCAGCTTTATCAAATGCCTATTGTCATTACAATTAAAATAATTCATAAATATATTTTTTCTTGTGTTCTAATGAAATACATTATAGTGTACTCCTTTTAGTTACTAAAACATATACTCAAGGCAAGATACATTTTATTAAACTTGTTCTTTGCCAAGAACAATTTTTGGTGAGGTGTGGGGGTGTGGGAGAAAAGGAAACAATATTTCTGGTGGAAACCTACATAGTACGCCATGATGTAAATCAGTATGAAGTTTATCAAAAGCTTGAGAGTGGTACTATTGTAAGAAACAGCAATTCTAGTTCAGAATATATATCGGGAAGAATATACATCATTAAACAATAAAGAATCATGTATATTGGGGCAAAAATATTGGCAATAGTCAAACAGTGGAATCAGCCAATAGATGAATGGATAAAGATCATTTAGTATATATACATAACAGAGTTCAATCCAGCTGTAAAGGAGTAGGAATTTATGCTATTTTAAGGAAAATAAATGGAAGTGACAATCATGTCAACCAAAAATAAACTAGATTCTGAAAGATAAATAGCATGTTTTCTCTATGTGGAATGCACATTCCAAAAATAGATATGACAGTAGAATGGGAGCTATTTTTATAAGGCAATGGTTCCAGGAGCAAAGATACATATTTGTGTAATGAGATGGTATGGGTGATAAAAGCATATGTGTAAAAATTAATGCAATCTATTAAGTTTTACAATAAATATGCACAAATCAGGAAAATAAGACTTTATTTAAGGAAGAAAGAAAATGGATATCTTTATCTTCCTGTTTTGAAGCTGAAAACCTGAGATCATACAATTTACCTCAGTTTGGCATCTGGTGAGAATGCACATGAGGACAAAGATAACAGACTAACAGAGAACATAAAGTGGGAATAGACTAGCCTTATAATCTCAGTCAGGCTACAAGTACCATTATATCATTCCAAAGAGGAACATTTTCCTACATATTAGTCTTTCTTTGATGAACACACAATAGTAGCATAGGAAATTACCACATTGTAAAATAATATCCAAATATGATAGTGGACATGGAGTGTCAGTTTCAATGGTTAGTCTATCAGGTTACTATCCTCTAAAGGAAATAAGAATTATTTGTAAACATTTTATACAACAAATATTTTCCTTAGATAACATGCTACTTAGTCTGATCTCAAAGAACAGGGTGTAGTTGTTTTTTATTGTATCTCTAATCACTTTATCTGTAATGTTACAGGAAATCAGGTATATGGATACTAGTCATACAAATATATTATATATATTGTATGTATTTATGTATAAAATGTAATATACATATATATTATTCAATTATTACATCATGAATGTAGATTAATATATAAATGGAATTTAGGAGATATAAATGGAATTTAGCTTTGTTCACAGTAAAAGGAGGGAGTCATAAATAGATGATAACAATGGTTATATAGAAGTGTAACTATGAAAGAAATTAGTTAAAGGTGACAAGTACATCAATACTGAATTTTATATTAGAGATAATCAGAATATTCTTAACTAACCATGTAGCTGGAAGTGTCCTATACCTGTTCTCTGCTATTACTTTCACAGCCTATTGCTTCTAGGAAGAGCATTATCCACCTACATGTATGGATAACTCCAATTAAACACACACATTCAGTCACACAGATAAACACACACACACATAGGAGATGCCTATAAATAGTAGGCTGTCATATGGCTTCTCTAAGCATAGTTAGTGCTAGTTATTCCTCACTGACTCTTGTGATGTCCAATCCTCTATCCTTCTCCCCATCCCCATTTAGGCCATCCTCCCCAGTACTCTGCTTCCTCTTCAATCTATTCTGCAGTCCCTTCTCTCTCAATATCTTTCTTCCTGTTCCCCTGAATCCTGGATAATAAAAACTCAATTCTGATGATACTTCACACTTTGGTCACAGAACATGGACAAATCAATGTTGGTAACTGACCAAAAAGCTTCTTCCTTAATGGGTAGCTTTCATAGTAGAGGAAGGTGCTATGCAGGGTGGTGGGAGGGGTAGTCATAGAAAGTCTTATCTAATTGTAAAGACTGAGATCTTCAATATAGAATGACCTGGCAAGATTTGCCCATGGATACAAATTGGAAAGGAAGAAGTCAAAATATCACTATTTGCAGATGATAGTATCACATACTTAAGTGACCCCAAAAATTCCACCAGAAAACTCCTAAACCTGATAAACAACTTCAGCAAACGGGTTGGATGCAAAATTAACTCAAACAAATCAGTAGCCTTCTTCTACTCAAAGGATAAACAGGCTGAGAAAGAAATTAAGGAAATGGCTACAAATAACATTACATACCTTGGTGTGACTCTAAGTAAGTAAGTAAAATATCTGTATGGCAAAAACTTCAAGTTTCTGAAGAAAGAAATCGAAGATCTCAGAATATGGAAAGATCTCCCATGCTGATGGATTGGCAGGATTAATATAGTAAAAATGGCCATTGTGCCAAAAGCAATCTGCAATTCAATGCAATCCCCATCAAAATTCTGACTCAATTCTTCATAGAGTTAGAAAGAGCAATTTGAAAATTCATTTGGAATAACAAAAAACCCAGGATAGCGAAAACTATTCTCAACAATAAAAGAACTTCTGGCAGAATCACCATTCCTGACCTCAAGCTATATTATAGAGCAATAGTGATAAAAACTGCATGGTATTGGTACAGAGACAGGATGGAATATCAATAGAACAGAATTGAGGAGCCAGAAATGAACCTACACACATATGGTCACTTGATCTTTCACAAAGGAGCTAAAAGCATCCAGTGGAAAAAGGACAGCATTTTTTTTTAAACAAATGGTGCTGGTTCAACTGGCAGTCAGCATGTAGAAGAATACAAACCAACCAATTCTTATCTCCTTGTACAAAGCTGAAGTCCAAGTGAGCAAGGACCTACACATAAAACCAGATGCACGGAAACATATAGAGGAGAAAGTGGGGAAGAGTCTTGAACATATGGGCACAGGGGGAAAATTCCTTAACAGAACACCAATGGCTTGTGCTGTAAGATCAAGAATTGGCATTGCAGCCCCTTAGGATGAACAACAATATGAACTAACTAGTACTCTCAGAGCTCCCAGGGACTAAACCACCAACCAAGAACTATACATGGTGGGACTGACTGTTCTGGCAGAATGTGTATAGTAGAAGATTGCAAAGTCGATCATCAATAGGAGGAGAAGACCTCAGCCCTGTGAAGGTTCTGTGCCCCAGTGTAGGGGAATGCCAGGGCCAATAAGTGGGAGAGGGTGGGTTGGCAGGCATGGGGAGGTGGGAGGCAACAGGGGTTTGTTCTTGTTGTTTTTGTTTGTTTGTTTGTTTTTTGGAGGGGAAACTGGGAAAGGAGAAATTTACATGTAAATAAAGAAAATATCTAATTAAAAAAAAGAATTGACAAATGGGACCTCATAAAGTGGCAAAGCTTATGTAAGGTAAAGGACACTGTCAATAAGACAAAAAGGCAGCCAACAGATTCGGAAAAGATCTTTACCTATCCTACATCCAGTACAGGGCTAATATATAATATATATAAAGAACTCAAGAAGTTAGACTCCAGAGAACCAAATAACCCTATTAAAAAATGTGGTACAGAGCTAAACAAAGAATTTTCAACTAAGGAATATTGAATGGCCAAGAAACACCTAAGAAATGTTCATCATCCTTAGTCATCAGGGAAATGCAAATCAAAACAACCCTGAGATTCCACTTCACACCAGTCAGAATGGCTAAAATCAAAAGCTCAGGTGACAGCAGATGTTGGTAAGGACATGAAGAAAGAGAAACACTCCTCCATTGCTGGTGGGAATGCATGCTGGTACAATCCCTCTGGAAATCAGTTTGGCAGTTACTCAGAAAATTAGACATAGTATTACCTGACAACCCAGCTATACCACTCCTAGTCATATACCCAGAAGATGCTCCAACATGCAATAAGGACACATGTTCCACTATGTTCATAGCAGCCTTATTTATAATAGCCAGGAGCTGGAAACAACCCAGATGTCCTTCAACAGAGGAATGGATACAGAAAATGTGGTATATTTACTCAATGGAGTAATACTCAACTATTAAAAATGCTGAACTCATGAAATTCTTAGGCAAATGGATAGCACTAGAAAATATCATCCTGAGTGAGGTAAGCCAATTTCAAAAGAAAACACATAATATGCACTCAATAATAAATGGATATTAGCTCCAAAGCTCCAAATAACCAAGATACAATTCACAGACCACATGAAGCTCAATAAGAAGGAAGACCAAAGTATGAATGCTTCAGTCCTTAGGAAGGAGAACAAAATACTCAGAGGAGCAAATATGGAGATAAAAATGTAGAGCAGACACTAAAGGAAAGGCTACCCAGAGACTGTCCTACCTGGGGATTCATCCCATATTCAATTACCAAACCTAGACACTACTGTGGATGCCAAGAAGGGTATGCTGAAAGGAGCCTGATATGGCTGTATCCTGAGAGGTCATGCCAGAGACTTACAAATAAAGAGGCAGATGTTAGCAGCCAACCATTGGACTGTGCACAGGATCCACAAAAGAGGAGCTAGAGAATGGACTGAGGAAGTTGAAGGAGTTGGCAATTCTATAGGAAGAACAACAATATCAACCAACCAGATCCCTCAGAACTACCAGGGACTAAGCCATTAACAAAGGAGTATATATACATGGTTCCAGCTGCATATGTAGCAGAGGATGGCCTTGTCATGCACCAATGGAAGAAGTCCTTGATCCTATGAAGACTCGATAAATGCCCTAGTGTAGGGGAATCGAGGGTAGAGAGGTGGGAGTGGGTGGGTAGTTGGAAGAACACCCTCATAGAAGCAGGGGGAAGAAGGATGTGATAGTGTGTTTCTGGAAGAGAGGGAAACGGGAAAGGAATATCATTTGAAATGTAAATAAAGAAAATATCTGTACTGGCTGGTTTTGTGTGTCAACTTGACACAGGCTGGAGTTATCACAGAGAAGGGAGCTTCAGTTGGGGAAGTGCCTCCACGAGACCCAGCTGTGGGGCATTTTATCAATAAAAAAAAAAAAAGAAGAAAAAAGAAAAAATTTGCTCTTGGATTCAATAGTGACACAAATTCTGTTGGAATCACTCTGTTCTGTTTTTTGCTTACATTTAAGGTCTGCTCCACAGGAGACTACAAATAACTAGTGCTGTAAATATGGTCATGAATCCATGGTTAGGATTTCCAGAGACCCCGGGAATGAGCGTACTAGTTTCTTACTAATATTATTATGCTAAGTGGACATATAGCATGATCCCTTCCTGCTATCTTACTATTAACATTGGGAAAATAGAAGGACATGTTTCTAAAATGAAATGTTGCCACTGCAAGGGTTCTGTTTTTAAAACAACCACACACTAAGACAAATTTATTTTTTAAATTTAAAAGATATTTTGCATATCAATGCAACACATGAGATAACCAGACATTCCATCCCTAGCGACAATAATCCCAGCTACAAGGTTTTGTTGGTGAATGAAACTAGCTCCGAAGACACAAATCACTTATTGAACAGCTGCCCAGAATGCCCACAGGATGTTGTGAATTTATTTTTACAACAGGAAATAGAAAAAAATGGTCTAAAATGTGCTTTATATTACACAACAAAACTAAGAGGCATCTACAAGGAAAGCAGAGACCGATTATTATCATCATGCATCTTGAATGTCTATGGTATAGCCATTCATCACTGAGATGAAAGCTTAGCTGGTATACCCTTTGTCTGGCCCCTCACTGTGGGGTGGTGAGCTGTGCACAGGCAGCCTGGTCCCCTATCCAGTGCAGGGTTTGAAGCCCAGAGACCTTGCAGGTGACTTTCACCTCCAAATAAAGGCAGTTGTTTAGCCACACCCCTTGGGCCCCTGGCTCTTGTCATAGCTACAGCCTCCCACAGCCCCAAACCCCCACAGAGAGATGTGTGGCCATCAGTCACTCGTAGGAGCAACACCAAGTCCTCCCACGTGCAAATAAGGTTTTCCCAAACTCTCAGACCAAGCCAATGAGAAGTACCTGTTGTCAGACCCTGACCCACCGTGAAAGTGAATATAAGAATCCTATGCTATTAAAGGTGTGCTAGAACTACTCCGTCATCTGAGAGCTTCTGTCATAAGAGCTGTAACACTTAGGAAGCAAGGTCTGCTCTCCTGAAGCTCTGCCACCATACTCCTCACTGGCTAGTTGGCCTTTTATCCAGTGACTCAGTGCAAGGCAGCTGAGGAGTAATGGAGACAGCCAGTCTGAGACAGAGGTGGAGTCAACGGCAGCAGCTTCCTCACATTACTCCCCTCTGCATGAACTCTTGCAGCTGGATGGGCCAGAGATCTCCGTGGAAAGCATCTAGTCCACAAGTCCACACCGCACTTCTATGTTCTCTTCTCTCTTTGTCTCTGTATCTCAACTTCCTTGCTCTGGATTCTTTCATAATTCTGCAGGAAGTATAGCTCAAATGAAGATTCAGGTTCATCAGTTCATTGCCTCCAAGGCATGGGCATTATGTCACCATAGTTTAAATTGAGTATTACTGCAGTTTTTACACCTTAAAAATTGTTTCATTGTAAGCCACACAGTTCCCAGTAAAGCTATACTTATTATAAGCAATAATTTTCGCATCCTGATCTAAATTTGCTCCTTCATAAAGCCTAGAGTATAGTGTTCACAGTTTTAAAAAAATTTGAGACATGTGGTCTGACAAAGTATGGTTCATCACTTATAAATTTTAATGAGAAGCATTACAAACTCATAAAAGTAAATTACATTTAGTTACATGTTGAATAAATTTACTTTATTTTAGAATAAAATAAAATTAAAAGAAACCAAGACTGTGCTGGAAAACTCAGGACACATGATCACTAGTATTTCCTTCAAGCCATTCAGATGCTATTAAGTCATAAAACCCACAATTTATTTCATACAGTATCTGCCAAGACTCAAACACTATATGAACAAGTTTTTGTTTTATTCCATATGAAATCATCTGAACTGAGCATTTGAATAGCTTGCTTATCCCAGGAATCTAGTTTATTCATTCAGTCTAGCACACTAAATGTACAATAAATGCAGGCTGAATAAATGCATGAACAATTTAAGATTAGCTACGTGGAAGAAAGACCAAGTTTCTTCTCTGCCAGGATAAGTAAGGTGCTCTTAGATCAATCTAGAGAAATAAATGCTAAGGGTATTTGATTGTAAAAGGAAATATCTTAGAATAACTTATTTATAATGTGAAGATCAACATGTTGCCATGAAACGCCTGTAAGTTTTTTTATATAAAATATTTATATTCTATGTCTTCATTCCTGTTGGTTTTCTGGCATCCAGTCTTACAAATGTTCACACTTATTTTGGTTCTTTTCCTTTTAGAACTTGAAACTTCTGTTTTATCCACATGTCTTCTGCAATAGAGACAGCCCAATGCTGTCACTCATGGGTAGTCATAGGAGGTGGAGATGGAATGATGGTGTTTCTCCACTCCCACTTTAGGATCATGACTCTAGTTTTCTCTATTTTGAGGTCTTGAAAAGGGACAGCAACTGAAAAAGCTGACTTCCGAGCTCTCCACAGGCTTTTTGTCACATTCCACTCTGTGTCCTGTGCCACACCAACAGACAAGAAGTCCAAACTGGTCATCAGTTCCTTCTCAACATTCTCCATTTTCAAGCCTAAGAAATAGATATCCTACCAGTTTATTTGTCATGCTTAGTTCTTGACTTATATTTGGTCACTTTTATGTTTATGACAAGGTAGAGAAAAACTCATAATATCTTCTTAGGGTGTGGATTTTCCTATTTTCTATGTAATCTATATTTTATGACCTCTCTTTAGAGTGATGTGTGTATGTGTTTGTGGATGTACTATATGCATCATATATATATATATATATATATATATATATATATATATATATATATATCATATACATTAGGGAGTGTCACAAATTAGGAAATTAGTTCTTATGGACACTCCTCCTGGCTTTTTAGTTTGAAAAAATTACAATTGAATTTTAAACTCATTGATGCCTATTATTTTCTGGGTAACTGCTGATTAGATTATACCTGAAAATTGGGATTCTAAGGGAAAATTGGGATAATTTGCCGAGTCCTGCATGGCCATGGTAGGATCACCATGACATGGTTCTTGTCCTTTAAAGAGCAAGCAGAGTGTAAGTCTTCACTAATCTCAGTGGTTACTGTGAGCATGAGGCGTGTGTGTGTGTGTGTGTGTGTGTGTGTGTGTGTGTGTGTATGTGTATGTATGTATGTAAAACTTTATGTTCCTCCTACAATCTCTGCCAATGTCAATGACCTCCATGATAATCAGGACAGCATGACCAGGAGGTGAGGGTTTGTCTGTGTTCTTAGCAAAAAATGGTCAAAGATGAGACCTTCAGAACAGCTCTTAAGGCTATTGGAAACAACTCTGAAAACATGAGTTTATATGGATTATATAATATATAATTTCTCAACTATGCAAAATAAAAGGATGCAATATGAATCCTATAAGGAGCTTCACAGTCTAAAAGAAGATGAACTAAAAGGGAGATGAACTATGATGAAACTTGTCAGAAAGATACTAAGAAAGAAGATAAAGAGATTTAGGGAGTGGTCTGGGCAAGATCCCACCCAGCAAAGGTTTTGTTTGTGCTTAGAAAGGCAGGCAGATTACTGAGTTCAAGGTCAGTCTGGGACAGAGAGAATTTAGGTCTAGGTGTGGTAGAAATGGTAATCTCAGGATGGAATCCCACCTAGTTAAGTATATAAGTATATTGTTTATGCTTAACAAAGACAGGCTAATATCAAAATTTCTTTGCAAAGTGTTGCTTTGTTTGTTTGTTTTTGTTTTGTTTTGTCTTGTTTCTTGTTTTTGTTTTTGTTTTTGTTTTTAAGTACTTGCTGGCTCTTTCTAAGAATCAAAGGATTGGGGTCAAGGAATACTGATTCATGGGATAATGAAAAGGGAACCTGACATAAATGACTGAATAGCTATGTTAAATAAAAGACTGTTATTTGGTCTGCAAGAATTTAGCTCTCTGTTTGAGCTGTTTGGGGATATACAGAGAATGCTTGCTGAGTTAAGCCACACCATAAGGAGGATCCTGAGAAAGGCAGGAATGAGTGACACTGATTCAATAATGACTCAAGTCAGTAGTAGATGCCGGTTGTCAGTTCAGGTAATCTCTGTTCCCTGAAGATTCTCACCATTCTTTCTTCTTCTTTCTCATTGTTCTTTAGCCTTCTCCCAACCAGGAAGCCTCAACCCAGTTTTCTATTTACTAAAGCTACATCAAGGCTTTGATCATTGTTAATAATCTTCAAAAATTTTCAAATTTACATAAGTTCTATGAATCCTGGATCTATAGTGTCAACCTCTGATTCCTTGAAGCAGAAACTAAACACAAAGCAGAAACTCATTTTCTTATAGGTTTACACATCCTTTTCTTCACAGGTAGCTGAATACAACTTTTGAGGTTTCCTGGTACAGCACACAGTAGGCTTTAGTAACTATTCTCATGTACAAACATAGAGATAACAGGCTACTAAATTTAAAACTATTCCTTACAAACTTTTAAAATTTATTTAAGTAAATAGTAAGTTTTCTCACATATCTTTCCAGGGATTATCATGTCCAATTCTTCAAAGAGCTAGGAGAACAAAGAATAACTTTTTATATGCCTCTATATTATTTTTTAATTCTCTGATCTTTGTTTCCTCACTCCATAGTCTCATATACTCTCCTTCTAATATTATTTATTCCCAAATCATACCTAAATTCCTATTTTTTCTATTCTTAAGTTTTCTTCCTGAGACTACTTTAACTCTCTATTCTTGATGTTCCCAAGTTCACCCTAGCTAAATAGTGCAGCAGTCATTGGACCAGAATATACATGTAATCTGTGTCTCCTCACAATTCTAAATTCAAGGCCAAGTCTTACAGTGAACAAATTCTACAAAGGATCATGTATGGTGTTATGGCCTCTGTGGTTATATTGTCTAGACCCTTTTCCATAGATCTAAAGGCCAAGTGGAAGGGCTGGTCATCCTCTACAGCCTCATGACCATCTCCATTCCTCATTCTTGAGAACTGCATCTGCTTCATTTATTATGGCATGATTAGCTCTGAGTAATAAGTATAATTAATTCTGTGGCCAGTGTTTTTCTTATTAATCCTGTGTTGTTAATAGGAACTAATACTTTTCTTCTTTTGAAGTTTAGATACAAGAGTTTTCTTGTAACATAACATCTATTCCATATAGATATAGACATAGACATAGACATAGA
>JADRCD010237580.1:0-10773 GCA_019843815.1 Montemys delectorum | reverse complement strand
CCAGAAATCTGACTGCCTCTGCCTCCCAAGTGCTGGGATTAAAGGTGTGCACCACCACCGCCTGGCATGGTGCTCTACTTCTTTACTGTTGTTTTTGTTAACTTACTCACTTTACATCCCTCTCACTGACCCCATCCTAGTCACCCACTCCCACAATTATTCCCTCATCTCCCTCCCCCTTCTTCTCTGAGTGTTGTGGGGGGGGGGGGTCCTCCTGAGTATCTCTCTACACTGTCTTCCACTTCTTTTCAGTATACATCCAATCCATTTTCTGGCCTTACAAAGCAGAAAACGCCATCTCCATTGCCAAAAAATTAAAAAGTCAGATCTCTGCAAGGTAAAAGGATTTGCCCAGTGTCATGTATCAAATGCGTGAAATGAGATTTTACTTCCCTTTAAATGGAAAACAGGTCTAGGGGTATAGGAATGTCATGTACTTACTCAGAACATTGAGACTATAAGAACACTAGTTTGAGGCTAGCCTGGGCTACATAATGAGCTCAAAACTAGCCTGAGAAACTTGAGGAGACTGTCTCAAAGCAGGATACCTACTCACGAGCTTTCAGGGTCCCTCCTGCCTTTAACTTCTTTGTCACCCTAGGAGCATTAGGCTTATACATGCCCGCAACTCTGCCCAGCTTTATGTGCATTCTGAGGATTTGAACTCTGGCTGTCATGGTTGTAAGTCACATTCCTTACTGACTGAGGCATCTCCTCAGTTCTATAGGAATTCTTTCTTCCACTTTATGAAAATGCAATAAAGTTCCTCAGGTGTAAGTGTCAAGACCAGACCAAGAAGTGTATTTTAAGTTTTGTCTTGAAGGTAAGGACAGAGAAGGAGTTTCCACTCTACCCTGGTCTACTTCCTAAGCCCATGTGGTGTCCTTTTCCTAATCATCTCAGGCCTTTAATTCCAAAGCAAGCCCTCATAAAGAGCAAATGTTTATTTGCATCATTAGAAAAGTATTGTGTAAGCCAAAGGTTTGCATAAGGATAGATCATGCACTGCTGCTCCAGGAATGTATGTTCTTGTAGGTAAAAGCTATTCATACAGTTAATTCTTCTGACAAACACTACAGGGGACTCAGGAAACAACGAAGACAAAAAACAGAGAAATTGAGTCTGCCTATGATATCTGTGTGGGCTTTCCAAAGGGGATGAGTTTTTCATTGGTTATAAAAGTTGAATAGGAATATAGTTCCTAAGAAGAGAAATTAAAGGATCCTAGAGGAATGGAGTTGCATGCATAAGGACTAAGGGGCACACAAGTGATAGTTTGCATGAACGATGTGGAGGATTAGAAAGGAAGGGAATACTGGTTTTCTTGCAGCCAGCTGCTTCAATGGAGAACCAAAGATTGAATGGCTAAAACTAGAGAGATTGCATAGTTCTAGGGGCTTGAGACCTAAATCAAGGTCTCAGAAAGACTCCGCTCCCAGAGGCCTACAGGACAGGGTTGCCCTGTTACTTTACATTTTCTGGTGATTTTCTACCATTTCTTGGTGTGGGGTGTCACTTAACCTGTGTAAACGTCATTCCAATGTGTGACCATCTTCTCATGTATAGTTTCACACCTTTCGTCCATGTTTGATTGTCAGTCTCTATCACCACGTGTTCCCATTTATTTATCTATATTTGCGTACATGTGTGTGTATGTTGTTCACATGCCATGATCCACATTTGAAAATTAGAAGACAATCCCCAGTATAAGTTTTCAAAGTTTACTTGGAAGCGGGACCTTCCCTTGCTTTTCACTATACATGCAGGCCTGCTAGAGGATGTTTCTCGAGATTCTCCTGTTTCTACCTTCAATCCATCATAGCACATCTGTCTCCATATTGGTTCTGAGAATCTAAACTTATCCTCTGGTTTCCATGACAAGGACTTTACCTACTGAGTCATCTCTAAAACCCAAATTTCTCCTCTTCATAAGGAAAAAAATTTCATTAGGGTAGGTTCCAACCCAACAAGTTTATTGAAACCCAAATTTCTCCTCTTCATAAGGAAAAAAAAATTCATTAGGGTAGGTTCCAACCCAAGTTTATTGAAACTGATTTTTGTAAAAATCTTACTTTCAAATATATTCATGTTTTGGGGACTATGAGTTTAGGACTTTAGCCCATCTTTCTTCTGAAGATATCACACAATTCTTTCTACAACTTGGAGTATGTTAACAATTATATTGAATCAGTCTTTCATTCAACATACATTATGTACTATATGGTATGCTGAACATGCTGTAGAGAAAAAAATTGGTTTCTGTTCACAAAGCACTCAAATTATTTGTGCTAATACAATGAAATCTGGAAAAAAGTGTTTTATTTGGTAGTGTTTTTTAATGGCAACAGTAATACATTTTTTTAATCACTCAGGAACTATGCAATCTAGACTGTGCTTATGTGGAGAAAGTATGGCTAGGCCAAGTTCCTAGCATGATGTCAGTTGAGACATTCTGCTCATGATTCCATTGTGAGATTTCTTCTTATGATGCTGTTTGGAGACATTGTTCATATGGAAAAAGCTAGGAGAGCAAGAGGAAATCAACAAAAGCTATTAATTATATTCATATCAAATTAGCCAAAGCATGTCATTGTGTCAAGTTCAAGTTTTAAAGAAACTGTAGACACATTACCAAGGAAGTGGAAATATGGAAAATGGAAGAACTGGCGGCATAACCCATTGACATTGTATGAAGAGAGCAAACATATCAGTTTTGTGTACTGGTAACTTTGCCAAGCTCTTTACTCAATGTACAGAAAGCATTAGCTTACTCTTATAGGGTGAAGTCAATATCATTCTTTATTTTTATGTTTTCAACATAATCTTAGTTATTTGGGAAAAAAGAAGACCATGCTATTTAAAATAAAATAAAGGAGTTGAGTATCTTCAAAAAAGTATATCAAGGAAATTCTGACTAACTTGATGGTGGAGACAGTTTCATTGATCATAGAGAAGTGATAACGGGATATCAAGAGGCTGTTACACCCTTTGGACTTAGGCACGTTTCTACTTCTCTGTGTGGTCACTCATCTATTTACCCAGATATAAAGCTTTCACGATATGGAGAGTATCAGAGAAAGCTCTGCGGTCATTTCTCGTGGTCAATTACCAAGAAGTTAATAGATGTCAAGGGCCATCTGGTGGCTTTATAGAAATGCAGATTAGATGTAGACTATAAGGCAGTATCCAATCCTGAGCTGACACCTTCCTGTTGTCAGTGATGAGTCAGGGCTTTTCCACATCATTACTGTGTTAACAGCATCCTCCCTCTATCCCTGTGCACTCAGGCTCACCAATGTGGCAGCTCCCACAGACCTGCAGACAGCAGACATCTCGTCTCATTTTGGGGGCCCCTGTTTGTAATTGAATTACAGTTCAAACACATGAACCTTTGACCTGTGAAAGAGGCAAGAATCTAGATGTCACTGTGCTTCATCAGGCGGAAATGTGCATCTGCTTCTGTGGAGCAGAAAAGAACTAGATGGAGGAAGAATTGTCCGTCTAGGTTCATTTCTAGTCCTGAGATAGTTTTCTCTCCTATTTTAAAGATATTCCATGATTATAGATAATTGAGGAAGTTAAAAAAATCCTACAAAGGAAGATATAGACTAGTTTTCATAGACAATCTAAATAGGCAATATTGTGGTTGATGTCCTTCTTATAACTTGTGTACATAAGTACATCTCATTTACAACTGAAACAGAGAGTAGACAGCTTGCTTCATGCTCAGCTTTAATGCTGTGGGCATTAACTCAGATCATTTTCATGAAATAGTCTTCAGGAAGAAGGGTCTTTTGCCTTTGCTTAACTTAACAATACGCTGATCCTTATTCACTTTTCAAATTTCTTATTGTCCTATTTGGTGGCATCCATAAGTCATAAAATGTTCTTCCTATCAGCTTGGTTTTGTAGGTATGTTTGTTGTTTTGTTTCTTTGTTTGTTTTGACACTGGCTCTCTATCCTTCAGATTTGACAGGGTATTATATGGTGCTGATTTGTTTGGAGGACAGTGCAAAAGAGCAGGAATAAGGCACAAGGTATAGTAGCCAGAAAGAAAAGAGAGCCAAAACAGGAGCTGGAAGATCAGGGACGTAAAATAGCTGAAGGAAGAAGAGGCTCCATTTACATGCAGTTGGACAAGGGTATCTTTATGGAGAACTTTGAGGACGCACATACATGAATACCTGGTAAAGTTTTTTAATACTAACCTGAGGAAAATCACCCTTAGGCTGTGCTTCTGTGAACGCACAAAAGTTAGTGCCTAACAGTGGCTAGCAAAACCTGGGTAGATCTGCTAGAATAAGAGGTGTGTGAGTCAATGCCTTTTTTTCTGGGTCCACAATGTTATGCATATTAAAAACAAGAATGAGTCAAAACCCACAAAGGTTGTTTGTGTTGGTCAGATTTTTCTTGGAGACTGAGAGCAGAAGAGAAAATATTTGTTTGGGCTCAGTCTGGGGATTTCAGTCCACACACAACTAATCTCACTGGTTCATGCTGAGGCAACAATGATACAAAGCATGTGGTGTGGCAGAGTCGCTCAAATAATGGTGGTCAGAGATGGAGAGCTCCTTCCTGGCCACACTCCAACCACCTAATTCCTCTAACAGCACCCTGCCTGCTGTTTCCATCCCTTCTCAATATGTGATTAGTGGGTTTCATCCACAAATAAGACTAAAGACCTCATGATTGGTTCTCTTCCTAAAAGCCTATTGATTGGCAACCAAGCCTTGAAATCATGAATATTTGGGGGAACATTTCAACACCAAATAGTAACATTGACTAATGTAAATATTTTACTGTCAGATTTGTAACACTAGACAGTGTAGAAAGATGAAGAAGAAAGCTGGAGCAAGGAGTTGGAGTGCCACATGCTAGTAAGAAAGTCACCAGTGCTGCTCTTCGGTCATTAAAAAAAAAAAAAAAAAATTGATCGAAGATGCTCTTCCTGATATTCTCCACCCCACTTGCAGGGGTCTCCATAGCATCCTTGTGCTTTCTTCCTAAACAGTCATGGTGACAATGTGGCAAGGCTGTGATCTCAATGTAATAGTAGATATTCTTAAGCTTAGTCTCTCCTGTCTAAAGGTCACAAAGTAATTTAGGACAGAACTGTAAGGATAGCAACATTTCATTTCAATAAAAATCTATATTCCATTGGAAATAGCAGCATTACCTCCAGCTTGGTGAACACAAATAACTATGGAAGTGGAGATGGACATGAAGAGGCACAAGTATAAACATATTTCCTTCAACAAAAGCAGCATGATAATCTATTTATTTGTGCTAGCATATGTAAGATTTAAATAAAACCAGGTACAACCCTGTATTTCAAATGTTTTACAATGTCAGACTGTGTGTTTGCTACAAGTTCAGATTTATATATGTATATGTATATGTATGTATACATTTATATGTATATGTATACACTTATATATGTACATATAAGTGGTGTTAACTATTAAGAGGTTTATAGCGTCCTCAAGGATTAGATTTTATTCTTTAAGCTCTGAAGAGAGATGTGGTTCCAGATATACCAGAGGGAGTGGGGATAAGATGGAATTCCACCCTTATGGTCCAAATAAAGAATAATGATTATATTGATTTCACTAGGATGCTATGAACACCAGATGAGGCACTTAGTCCAGTGCCAAGCACAGAGTACCAGTGTGTTTTAGTAATTTTTAATGTTGTCAAATTCCACAGAGAGTTTGAATGAATCACTCAGGATCCCATCTCAGCCAGTGCTAGACCCTGGCTTCCTGTGTCTCACTAATGGTACTTCTGAGGTGTAGCTTGCATAGGAAGCTTAGACCAGGTGTCTGTCAGCCTTACTTCGCTAACAAGAACCATGTCTCTGCATATAATGGACCATCTATAAATGTCACTTCAATATATCAAATCTGCATTCCATTGTAAATAGTAGCATTGAATACAGTTGGGTGTACATAAAATTACATTGTTGCTAATATATAGTAAAAATATGATGCTTTGCTTAGCATTGCTTTGGAGGACCTTAAAGATATTAAACAACATTTTGTTTCTTCGATCAACTACAGAATGATGAAATTTTAGGTGCTTGTAGATCATAGCCACATCCTTCTAAGATGCTTAGAAGGGAGGACTGAATGCTAAGACAGATACTCAGGAGGGAAGTCCAGTATTATTGGCAAGGGAAAAGAAATTAGATAATGGAATTGCTGATAAACTTCCTGCTTCCAGCTAAGATGAAGCATATAGCAGAGGCTCCTATACTCGTCATCAGGAAAAGACCAAAAGGCAAAGAGTGCCTAAGTCGGTCTTGTAGAGTCTGTGATAAGAATGTTACACCCATGCAGGTACCAAAGGATCAAGTTATTCAACAAGACAGATTGTCTTTCCTTGGCATGTATTTATTTTGTAGTGCTAATGACTGAACCTGGGTCTTTACTCATGCTTGGCAGCCGTATTTCCTGTGGACAGTCTTCCCAGCTCAAGGAAAGGTCAGAAGCCACATTAATTTTACTTAGATATTTGAGATTATCTAATGACAACATTTCTTCCTTCTCTTTCCTCCCTCCAAATCCTCCCATATATCCTTCTCCTTCAAATTTAAGGCCTTTTCTTCATTAATGATTATTACATGCATCCTTGAGAAAGAACTATAGAATGAGACCTAAACTCCGCATGGAAAATCATGCTTGTTCTGTGACAGTAGACTCTGAGAAACATGTTGTAATTTCCTTATTTCCTTAATATTTCCTGAACCTAGTTTCTCATTCCCCTTTACTGAGTATCCACTGTATACTGGACCATAAATACATATATTATATATATATGTTAATATATTATATACAGTATATATACATATTACATATGTACAGTATATGAATATACATGGTATATATTAATATATTATATCTATACATATGTTAATACTTCATACATATATAATTACTAAATCCTTATGTGGGTAAGAATCAAGTGGTCAGCATCATGCCTGAGACAGTGCCTAGAACAATTTCTTATCAGTCCTTACTGGGTCTACAGAAAGAAAAAGCCAGAAGCCTGCAAAGCCAGGTGAGTGTCCCAAAAATGAAAGGGTTCTAGATGCATGGAACGGCAGATCATGTCCTCCACCCCAGCCTTAGCTTGGCTCAGTAGCTTTGTGGCTTCTCAGTCTTCCCTTTGTAATACAGTTTCCCTGCCATGCCATCATTCTCACAGTCCTGCTTCTCAGGCTGTCACTTCTGAGCTGGAATGCCTTGACATCTCTCAGCTGCCAGAAGACATTCAGACTGTCCAATAAACTCTGGTCTTCTCATTACTGTACATTTAATGTCATCACAGGGAAGACCTAGACTACGATTCTCATTGACTTTTGAGATTGACCTGTGTGTTTCAACCCTCTGCATAACTTCCTGTGTATGTTAGGGGAAGTTATCAGCTTATTCTTCCAGTCCTATGATTCCAGTATATTTCATTACTCTTTTCCAGTGATGCCTTGCTCCCTCAGGAGCAAAAAGCTCAGGCTTCCATTGTTTGTCCTACTTTCTAGACCTTGACACAACGCATCTTGCAATCACCAGCGTTCATTTGGTATGTGACACTTGCCTCCGTTGCTACAGTGCAAATACACGAGAAAAAAGGGTCATGGTCAAACTCTGCTTTGTAATAGCCACCACGGCAAACACTATATCCACCATACACTAATTACTGGTTAGGGGCTGGAGAAACTGTTCAGCTCTCAAGAGCACTTACTGTTCTTTCAGAGGAAGAATTTCCAGAACCTACATGGCAGCTTACAATGATCTGTAACTCCAGTTTCAGGGGATGGGTTCTCTCTTATAGCCCATGAGAGCACCAGGCATGCAGCTGGTGCCCAGACATATATCTAGGCAAAAAATAAAATTCCATACATATAAAATGGAAGTTATTTGTAATGTAAAGAATGATTACTAACAGGATGCTTAATGCAACTAACTGGCTTTAATAGATAAAATACATGCTATATAGAACTATATAAAATAATAATTTGGAATAATTCACTTCTTAGATTTATTTTTATTTCTGTGTATGTACATGTGTTTGTGTGTGCATGCATGTGTCACATATGTTCAGGTACCTGCAAAGGCATTGGATCTTCTGACCCTGGAATCAGAGGTGGTTGTAAGTCACTCTAAAAGAGTTTTGGATTCGAACTCAGATCCTCTAGAAGAGTAGCAAGCATTCTTAACTGCTAACCCATTTCTCCAGCCCTTCCCATTCATCTCTTGGTACTATAAAATGTCCCCCCTTTCAGTTCCCCATTCCTTATCTCTGTCTTTTGGGAAAGTCCTTGCTTGTTTGCTGCAGAATGATGAGTTACTTCCAAGGCCACCTGCCTGGATGAGCCGGACTTCAGCGATCCTGGCCGATAGTTCAAATAGCTTGCCGGACAGTGATGGGTGTTTCAGGAGGGTGGCTACAAATACATGATTATTACTAGTCAATTTTATCTGTGCAATCAACTACATCATGAAAAAACAGGACCCAACATAAGCTAAGCTAGGGTCTGACACTTTGAAAAGTGATATAAGCAATAATCATTTGCTTATTGTTCATGAGCAACCACGATGGTATCCTTCTTGGGACATAAGTCTTCCTTCAGACAGAGCACTGTGGTTCTTTCCAAGTTAGCCAATCATAAACGAAAAGCTATTTGTCTATAAAATGTGTGCAGTGTTGTGGGGGAGGCCAGGGAACTGCTTTCTTGCTCCACTGACATCTACCACTGCAATAAATAAACAAAGAGCTGCCCGAGTCCGTTCTCAGAAGAGCCATTCCTAACCCTCTTAGGGCAGGAGAATGATTTGTGCACAGCAATCTCCTATCGGCAGCTGTTTCTATTTCTCAGAGGATTCAAGTTGCTTCAAGAGGAAATACTTGGAACAGTCCCTTGGAGACTGTTCAGGAACCAGACTGAGTGAGGTCTCGGCATGTGGAACAGGCAGATTCAAGATCCTACTGCTACTCTGGAAGCAATTTTCAAGTGATTGTTCACTTAGAAGGATGTTTATCTTCTCTTTGCAATGAAAGCAGGTTGTGTGTGATACAGATGCTCTGACATGCATAGCTACTTTGGCATGGAAGTAGTTACGAGGATGGCACTGAGTCACTTCTGTCTTCTGGGGTAGAGCAGTGCGAGGTAGATGCAGCTACTCCTGGAATCAGGAGCTTTGTATATAACATCAACCTCCAGCCCCTCCACTTCTGTAACACAGTAACATTTAGGAGTGGTCTGTGTATAGTGTGACTGCCATTACACAAAGTAAATACATTTCCAAATAAATGAGAAACAAGGGATTTTTTCCTGCTGTTCTCTCACTGACAGGATTAGTCCCCTAATATTAGTATAGCTCCTGAAACTATTGTAACATCTAAACGTATAGTAATTAAAAACTCAAGGGTTTGGGAAAATGACTTAGCCCATAAAGTATCTGACAGGCAACCATGAAGCCCTGCGTTTAGATCCTCGGCACCCATGTGAAAGGTCAAGTACAGTGGTACACATGGGGCCTGGTGCTTGTAGGTGAAGGGCTTCTCTAGCTAGAGCCATGAAGCTCACTGGCTAGCCAGCCAGCATAGCCAAATCCCAGAGCTTCAGGTTCACGACTCCAAAAACGGATAGCAATATAGGAGGCGTAATGGAAAACTCTGGCTCCCCTCCTGTGTGTGCATGAACATACTTGGTCAAAAATCACACTAAAATGTACGGACACTACATAACACACACACACACACACACACACACACACACACACATACCAGACACACACACAACAAAACCAAACAAATTGCATGCTTTTAAATTTTTTTATAGCTCTCTAACCTTCTAGTACAGCGATCTGAAGAGCAATGCTCACCTAGAATATTTCATGAGGCTCACACTTCCATCTTGAAATTCTGCGTCTATAAATTATGCCATAATCTTCAAGTACTCGTCAGCCTTAGAAGTGGACCAACTTTACATACTCTGCAGATTAGTGAAAATATGGGGCATCCTTCCGGACCTGGATGCTTGGCATATTTGCAGGAGATTTACCCCCAACTCTGGCCTCCCTGGGAACTTCCATGAGTGTCCCTTCAATATCTTGTAAGGCCACGGCTGTCACTCCAAAACAAGCTCAGAAATATGTACTGAGAAATAAAAATTTCTGCAGACAGTTTTTCCCCTGAGCCTTCCAACTCTACTAGATAGAAGGCTCTATCAAGCAAGTCAATTTTGTCTTAAAGGCAAATAAAAAGTTATTGGCACCAGAGTTCAAATATCTCATAGAGAGTAACACTTGAAAAATGGTTAAAATATGTTATTGATTTTCTGTGCAATTTGAAAAGAATGGAACGCTCCTCTTCCAGAATGCTTAGTCCTGGTAAGTAATTTGACTATTTTTTAATATCAGCAAAGATTCCTTGTAATCATTTGCCTTAAGATCCCCTTTTCCAGGTTTCAGAAAGAAAGCAACACTTTTCAAGAGATGCATAGACTAATGTCCCTTCTGACATTCATGCAAATACAGACAACAAGCAGGGCTGCCGTGGGGCTAGGCAGGAGAGGTTTGCCTAACTGATCTACTTCCTTTCTAGGAATCTGATACAAGACAGACACTCTGCTGCTCTCCAAAGGCATTTGATACTGTATCAGAAAGAATTTCCTTTATCAAGTAGGGGCCACACGGCAGCATAAAAATCACATAAACCAGAGTGGGAAGAAAAGGGCCAAGTGTTTGATTTCACCTCCTCAGCAGGTCTCT
>JADRCD010237579.1:9189-20862 GCA_019843815.1 Montemys delectorum | reverse complement strand
AATAAGAATAACAGTAATAATAAACAAGATGAAGCTGAATGGCAGGAGTGCAGACTACTGAGACACAATTTATCCCAATAACTACAGAATAGTCAATAGCATGTTTATTGACCAAATTTGTTTTCTTATGGGTGAAGAAAGGGATAAATAAGTAAGGAAATCTGATAATTGCCCAATGTGATAAGTGTTTATAAGAAAAACTATTCTGAAAAATATGATAAAAGAATTACTTCTGATTGTAATGGTGCAACTCAAGAAAGCCATGAATCCAACAACAGAGAGCATCTTGAAAAGCTCTATCTTATGTTATGGTTAGAATAATAATGACTTCCATAGGGTCATATACTTGTATGCCTGGTTTCCAGTTTATGAGCTCTCAGGGAAAAATAGGAGGTAAGTCCTTGTCGGAATAAGTGTGATTTTGCAGCTGGGTGGTGGTGGCACACGCCTTTAATCCCGGCACTTGGGAGGCAGAGGCAGGTGGGTTTCTGAGTTCGAGGCCTGCCTGGTCTTCAGAGTGAGTTCTAGGACAGCAAGGCTACACAGAGAAACCTTGTTTCGAGGAAAAAAAAAATAAGTGTGGCTTTGATGAAGAAAGTGTATCACTAGGAGTGGTCTTTGAGGATTCAAAAGCCTATACCAGACCCAGTTTTCCCAGCAAAACAGGATGTAGCTATGAGCTACTTTGGAGCACCATGCCTTCCATGTGAGACTCCATGTTCCCTCCCAAGATAGTAATGGCCATACCCTCTGAAATGGTAAGCAAGCCTTCAGTTAAATCCTTTCTTTTATAAGAGTTGCCTTGCCTTGGTCCTGACATCTCTTTACAGCAATGGAAGTGTTAAAACATAAGTTAGTACCAGGTACTGACATGTTACTGTGACAGACAGGCCAGATCATGCTGCTTGCTCTCTGAATGTGGTCTCTGGAATATAAAAGCAGTTGAATGCTTTAACTGGGATTTACCGACCCATACCAGTAGGTATGGGAACAGCTGTGCTGAGTGTAATGTGGACTGTAGGGACTCAGCCCAGGACATTATAGAAGGGAAGAATATTGGTGATTATTATAGAGATATTTCAGCAAACACTGTGGCTGCTTTCTCCCTGTGTCCCTAAATCTCACCTGACGCTGTTAGAGAATTTTGGATTAATAACATTAGGAGGGATGTTTTCAAGAATGCCCAAGATTGAATTCTTCTTGTAGTTATTAATGATAGATCTTACATAGATCTACAATGAAAAGAAGTAAAATAAAAAAGCAAAATGTACAGTTTGAGAAGAAACACCAGCTGGGTAGTGGTGGCACATGCCTTTAATCCCAGCACTTGGGAGTCAGAGGCAGGTGGATTTCTGAGTTTGAGGCCAGCCTGAGTTCCAGGACAGCCAGGGCTACACAGAGAAACCCTATCTCAAAAATCCAAAAAAAAAAAAAAAAAAGAGAGAGAGAGAGAGAGAGAAAGGAAAAAAGAGAGAAACACCTTGCAGCTAAGCTTCTAACCTGTTGAAAAGAATTAAAGTTAATCTTAAACAGCAAGGACACCATCAACAACAGAGAGCTGATTAAATAGTAATTGATGAGGGAGTCAAGTTTCAGCCTAATCAATCACCAGAACTTGGCATTTTTGGCCACATGGTTCTGGCTTTTAAGTCAAAAATACAAGAAAGGGGTTGTATAAGCTCCACTCCCTGCTAAGGAAGTCATTAGGGCTAGGTGTGTATTGAGACCTGCTTGGCCCTGGTGTGGACAGGGCCCCAGATGTGAGCCTCCACAAGTGTTGATGCCTTTTGTGGGAGTAACACTTGTTTGTATAATGATGAACATTTTTTCACATTCCTCCGAGGAATGTACTCCCTGTCAAAGTTAATGACTCCATGAGAAACAGCGGTAGTCCAGGATAAAAAGGTGTGGCTAATGTCTCAACAAAATGGTAAATTCTAGGACCTTCAGTACAGCCCTTAAGGCTTAGGGAAAGAGCTCTAGATACATGGGTTTGATAATATATAATTTCTTAATTATGCAAAATAGAAAGATGTAATATGAATTATGAGGGGATTCATGAACTTAAGGGGGGAAAAGGCAGCTGCATTAATGAGACAGCTTGTCCAAAAAAAAAAAAAAAAAAAAAAAAAGGTACAAAGACAGGCAGATTCCTGAGTTCAACGCCAGCCTGAGACAGAGCAAGCAGTCTAAGACTCAGGTATGGTAGGAATGCTAATTTCAAGGCAGGGCCTCACTCAACTAGATTGTCATTTGTGCTTATCAAAGGCGGGCACTCTGAATTCTTTTGCAATGTTAAGGAAAAAAATGTATGTATGTATGTATGTTTGCTGTCTCTTAAGAACTGGAGTAAATGACTGGATTGATATGTAAAGTAAAAGACTGGATATGTTTTCTTCAGGAGATGAGCTACCCAGAGAATTTTTTAGGATAAAAAGGAGAAACTGCTTGGAAAACTGACAGTCAAAGACAGAAATACACACACACACACACACACACACACACACACACACACACACACACAGACCCACAGACCCACACACACACACACGATAGATAGCCATCTCAGCACCTTGGCTGCAAGCTTGGACCCATGATTTGACTTTGAATCATTCTCTTTGATGCTCTCTGACACTACTTTTCTCAGTTCTCTCAGGACTCCCTCCGTGCATGGGCTGGTCCTTGGCAGGCATGTTTCATGATGTCCCTACACGGAGGCCCAGAGAGGCCATTACAAGAAGATATGAAGGTTAAACCTAGATTGTGTGGGAGAACTCAAGATAAGGAAGATACTAGCGTTGTGGATTACATCCCAAGAAAAGCTGTTAATAGTTAAATGAGCCCAAGAGAGAGAGAACTGTGTTTCAGAAAACGAAGCTGGAAGGAGTCAGAGATCTGAAGAGCTCCTGGAAGCCAGACATGGAGTTGAGAAATTTGGAGTTTGTCCCACTTAGTTTCATGTTTGATTTGGTCCAGCATTGCCTTATTAACCTTTTGGAGTGGGGTTGTATATTCTGTGCCATCATGTGTTGGAAGTATGTGATTAGTTTATTATTTTGATTTTTCAGGTGATTATAGATAAGAGACTACCATGAGTCCAAGAAGAGGCTTTCAACTTTGGACATATTTTTTTAAATTTTTATTTAATCTTTTTTTACAATCCATATTTTATCCCCCTCCTGTTCCATCTTCTGACTATTCTACATCCCATACCTCCGCTCCCCCTGCTATCTCCAGGAGGATATCCCCACTCCCACCTTATATGCCAACAGACCTCCCCATTCACTGCGGCCTCTACTCTCTTGGGTTTTAGGTGCATCTTCTCTGACTGGGTCCAGACCTGGCAGTCTCCTGCCATATATGTGTTGGGGGTCCCATATCAGCTGGATTATGCTGCCTAGTTGGAGGCCCAGTGTCTAGAGATCTTGGGGGTTACGGTTCGTTGAGACTGTTGGTCTTCCTCCTCAGCTTCTTCCAGCTTTTCCCTAATTCAAACACAGGAGTCAGCAACTTCTGTCCACTGGTTGGGTATAAATATCTGACTCTGACTCTTTCAATTGCTTGTTGGATCTTTCAGAGGGCAGTCATGATTGGCCCCTTTTTGTGAGCACTCCATAGCCTCAATAACAGTGCCAGGTCTTGAGGCCTCTCCTGGAGCTGGATCCCTGTCCCAGGACCTCCTTTTCTGTGGGCTCCTTTCCATTTCCGTCTTTGAAGTTCTTTCAGACTGGAACAATTATGGGTCAGAGTTTTTTGACTGTGGGATGGCAACCCCACCCCTTACTTGATGCCCTGTTTTCCTGCTGGAGGTGGGCTCTATAAGTACCCTCTCCCCACTGTAGGGCATTTCATCTAAGGTCCCTCCCTTTGAGTCTTGATAGTCTCTAACCTCCCAGGTCTCTGGTACATTCTGGAGGGTCCCTCAACCTCCTACCTCCCAAGGATGCCTGTTTCCATTCTTTCAGCTTGCCATCAGGGCTTCAGTCCCATTTCCCCCACCCAATACTTGACCATGTTCCCCTCTTCCGCTCCCTGTCCCATTTAACCTGCTCCTGCCCTACCTCGCCCTTCCTCTGATTGCTTTCTTCTCCCTCCCAAGTGGGAGTGAGGCATCCTCACTTGGGCTCTTTGGCTTGTGAACCTTTTTGAGTTCTGTGGATTGTATCCTGGGTCTCCTTTACTTTTTGTGGCTAATATCCACTTATTCGTGAGTACATACCATGCATGCCCTTTTGGATCTGAGTTACCTCACTCAGGGTGATATTTTCTAGTTCCATCCATGTAAGGAACAAGATGTAAACAACATAGGGAAACGATACCATGGATAATTGTAACCATAGAAACCAAGCATAGACTGTGTGCACGAGGATGATAAAGCTGAAGGGAGGTAAACACCCAATGAAGTTAATGCTTGAACGCCTTAATTATGATTGGTTAAGTGTTGCTTAAATTCTCCGGTCTAGCCACTCAAATTCATTCATTCTCGGAGTCCCACCGAGTTTCTGAGAGATCGAGTCTACCAACTCGGACGCCCATTGTCAGCCCAGAGGAGCCTCTGTACCTTGGACCGAGCTCCAGCTGAACCCGAAAGCAGGACAAGCCTCGAACCTTACCTGATGTGCCACCATCAAGGCAGGCTACAACATTAGGCCAGACTGGAAGTTAGTGAAGTGTGTGTGTGGGAATGAATGCGATCCCATCTCACTATTTGTTGCTATTTTTGAATAAATAAGTTGTTATAACCTGACAGCCGAGTTCGAGTCTCCCTTCTTGCCTCTGTCTTCAATCCCGATTTGACAGTTGGCATAGTTGGCAGGATTGGTCATTAGAGACTGATCCTGAGGAAACCAGCTAGAGCCCTGCTTAGCAGCAGCACTTTATCAAATGTTTAAATTTTGGGCCATTTACCAGGTGGAAGAATTCGGATATACTCCTAATCTGAGCCCAAGAACACTTTCTCAGCAGGCACTGGCTTCCCTTGAAGTTGAACGTCTAAGATACAACGAAGCGAACTCTGGCCAGAAGCTCCCAAAGGAGCCAAGGTAAAAGGAAGAGCCAAGAGTGAGGGTAAAAGCCCCCAAGACTTATGAGAGAATTGTTGGCAAAAAGATTAGTAAGACAGGCAGATAAATTATTTAATGAATTATTGAAAAATCCACAAAGAAGTATTATCGCCTGGTATTTTAAGAAGAAAACAATAAAGACACTGTACCACGTAGCCTATAAATTAACACCATGAGCAGACTAAAAAGGCTCATCAAGGGTATGAAAAAGATTAAATTAGAGGACGAAGAAACCTCTGACTCAGTGGAAAGAGCTTGGCAGGATACTAACCGCGTAGTTAAGGATAAGACTAAGTGCGAGAAAGTTAAAATTGATGTCTCATTGACAGCAGCACAGTAGGTGGAACCTCTAGAGAGAGCATCACAAAAAGAAGTGCCTAGTTTACTCATGAAGACTAAAGTCGATTTGGATAAAGATAGACTAATGGGCAAAATGCTAGCCATGAATATCACAAAACGATGGAGGACTCTAATCCTTTAAAAAAAAAAAATGCACCAGAGTCACGTGACTACCAGTGACCGCCTCCTGGCTTCAGACACTCTTGAAAAGCACTCTTGAAAGTCATGGAACACCTATATCAGTATAGAGGTAGTATAAGGAGAAGTCAAGGTGAACAATGTGGGAGCATGTCACTCTGAAGTACAAGGGTAGTATGACCCAGGAAATGCAGGAAATGAGTGGGATTAGTAAAGAAGCTCAGTTTACCTAGTCTCTTTGCTTAGCAACTATTCATTCAGTTAATAATTACGACTTCCTTTTCCCATTTTCAAGAATAAAATTCACTGGCAGTTGAGACATATGGAAGGAGAGTGGGTAGAGAGCCAGACTTCCAGCTAAGCAGCTATTCGTAGTTAATAGCTGCTGGAAAAGAGAAAATCTGTGATCTTCAATAGAGTAGTATTAGATGTATTAACCACATTCCAGGGCAGGACTTATGTTCAGAAATAAGCAGATGACAAGTAGTTTACTAATCATTATATGCTTCCCTGGCATGTAATAACATATTTATGATATGTTTTTATTTTTGAGGGAGAAATAGTATAAAGAAAAGTAGGTTGAAAGATAGGAGAGGATCTGGGAGCAATTTGAAGAGGAAGAATAATATAATTAAGATATATGTATGAAATTTTCAATAAATAAAAATATTTATATATTTCAATAAATAAAAATTAGAGTGAACTTCAGCTGTTTGGAACTCACCCCTCAAAGTTAAACTGTACCTATTCTCAATTCAAGATACTAAATAAAGTAGCTTGAATTATATTTCAATTTAGAACATAATGAGGTCCAATTCCCTTGTATATATTATTACCTTTATAGAAGGATATTTTTTATTTTTTTATCTTTTTTCTTTTTTTTTAAAGATAGGGTTTCTCTGTGTAGTCTTGGCTATCCTGAAAATCACTTCTTATATCAGACTGGCCTTGAACTCAGAAATCTGCCTGAGTGCTGGAGTTAAAGGCATGTGCCCCCACACCTGGAGAGCATTAACTTCTTAAGACGATAATTTTACACCATCTCTAATCAGCTTCTAATAACTTTTTGAGAAGAAATGTCTCCATTAATAAGATTTCAATCTTTAAAAATATGTTTGAGAAAAGATTTACATTTGGAAGAATGGTTAGGTAAACACAATTACAATTCATAAACTAAATATCATAAAAGAAAGAGTAATAGTCTTCCCCCAAAGGAATTATAGACATTTTTGATGAGTAAAAGGAAGCATATTCATCCAAAATACAACACTGAATTAAAAACCGATGCTTGGTTCATAACTGCAGTTCTTTTTGATATGTAATGGAATCTTAGAAGGTGTCTATCTTTTGTATTCATCAGCATATCTCTAATTTCCTTCTAAACTTATAAGTGAGCCCTGAATGAGTGGACAAACATATTAAAATGTCATGGACTTTTTGTTTACAGAATATTTTCCTAATTTTGTGACTAGTTTAACTAAGTTCTTATATACTCTATGTAAAGAGTAGTTTTAATTAATACACTAAGAGTGGTGCCAGAGAACTATAGGCAGCTGAGTACAGCTGGAAGAGGGAGTGCTGGTGACTAGGGGATAGCACACAAATTGATTGTCTAGGGAAAATCAGTTTCACTGAAAAATATACAAAGGTAACATATTGATTTAACAGGTTATACTTAGGAATATTTATGTATATATAGATACCTATGGCATGTAATAATAATTGATGTAGAAAGAAGCCATGAATTGAAGGAGAGTGGGGAGGGATATAAGAGAATTTGGAGGAAAGAAAAGGAAGGGAAGAAATGTTATAGTTAAAAACACATTCACAAATAATCTAAACAACAGCAAAAAGGTGATTGTGCTTTCTTGTATCAACTTTAAATGTAAAATGTGATGATTAATTAATGTTATATTATGATAGAATATATGTAATGTTGAGGAGTTGTTTGAACTGACAGGATAATCTTGTAATTGTGTCATAATGGTACACATATTTAAATATTTTACAGATTATATTGGGTGATTAATAGGTGATTCTGCTATGTGCAATATTTAAATTTTATTTGAGCATATTGAAATATGGTTTACATAGTTAAAACACATTTAAAATAAAATGAAAACCATTAGCCAAAAATAATCACAACAAATCTCATATATGGAAGAAAGGTTAGACATATTTGAAGTCATTTGCTCAGTCCTTATGAAGTTGAATGAAATGATTTGATCTAATATGAATGAATCATAATATAGAATAGGCTTATTATTAGAATTGCAGTAAAACTCATACCATTACTGAGAAGAATTGAACTAGAGTTAGGTGATAGAACTTCAATTTCTCTTACCTGACTACTGGCATTTGAACCTCCTCTCCCTTCTGCCCCAAGGGGCCTTCCCCAGAGGAGAGTCAGTTGGGGGGGGGGCGTCCTTCCTGAAAGAGTACCCACAGAGGAGATAAAGAGTTGGCAAGCAGAGGGTATGAGCCAGGCAAGATGGTCAGAGGAGTCTTAGAGCAAATCAGCCATATCCATTGCTCTGACTGACTAAACAACCAGGTGCTTCTTTATTTACACAAATTTCACAGCACAAAGACAGATGCATGATTGGTTATCCAAGTCGTGCAGAATATATATGTTTGACTTTTCATTACAAGTCCAGTTACAAGTTCAGTCACAGTTAGAGAATACAGACAAAACACATTATTCTACTTATTATCAGTCCTATAACTCCAATTTAAAGAATCCAAACACTGTTACCTGTAAAGCAAATACATTTAATATATGACAGCCTGCTTTTAGAATGGCAATGTATATTGTTTCAAAGCATTTCAGAAGAATAAAATATTTGAACCAATATTTCTACGTGTAGCAAATGCTAATACCTAACTTCTATTACTATATGTTTGATCATCTATGCTATAAAATAGGAAAAAGTGTTTTTTACTCTATCTTAGTTATTGAGTTTTATTCCTTTAGGGGTGTACTTTGTACAATCTCTTATCTTTAAACTACATTTTTAGAGACCTCTAAGCCTATATAATATAAAGAGACATTGAATGTCTAACTTACTTCCTGTCCCGTCAGTTTGTCAATTGTCTGTTTGTCTTGCATCAATTATTCTGTTTGCGTTAGGACAGGGGCAGATACCCCAAGAACATTTCTAGAGTAATGTCCTCTTGCTATGTGCTTAGCTGTCCCTCGTGATTTCCAGAGCATAAGGAAAATTTCTAAATCTTGGTAAGATAAAATTAATTTTAGGATTTTCCTAAAAAGATTCAGTCAAAATTTCTGTCAAGAAAGACATAAAATGAATCATAATGGAGAAAGTCCCCAAGAATGCAACATACAGAGACCAAGTCCCATAAGTTAGAGATAGAAGGACAATGATTGTAGCAATCTGTTCAGCTTTGATGGAACTGTGTCAAGCAGCTGTGCTGACTTCATGGCTCTCTCAATTTCTAGTGCATGTGCCACCCCTCCAAACTTGAAACATAGTTACTCTTGAAATTATTAAACTAGTGAGGGTTTTTACATAATTTTACCTACTTCTACCCATAAGCACATAGTTTTGAAAAACAAGAAGAGAAAAAGACAGAGCTCTCAGAGTGTATTAGCAAAACTTGTCCCCAAATACATGTTTATCATCATTGTCTTGACTACTTTTTAAAATGTGGTCAATATGGAATTCTATTAAAAGCAAACCGAATTGGAATGAAACTATTGAGCTGATTTCTGGTCTCTTCTCCTGTTTCACCTGCTGCTGTCCTTTTTTTCCTGGAACCTCTCATTATTATTCTGCATCTACTTCATACACAGGGGTAATTTTAAATCAACTATCTGATCTAAGTAGTCAAGTTGGCATTAGAAGGTTCATCGACACACACACACACACACACACACACACATATATATATATATATCATATAGATTACTAAGCCCATTTAGTTTATTAATGCATTTTCTTCAAGTTACTAATAGCAATGCTATTATAACTTAATGCAGGCCTCCTGAACAGTTTCTTTGAGGAACAAACATCAATTTTGACCTCATTCAATCCAAGGGATTTGGTGTGTGAACAGGTCTTTTTACTACCAGCTCTTTGCCCTCCACCACCTCCATCAGCAAGTCTTTCTAAAGAGTCAGTGACCCATTGATATGAAGCACTCATGCTGTATGCATTGTGATTGTTGAACACTGCAAAATTCATCCTGCCAGACGGTGCCATGGGGGAACGGCATCGTTGGCAGGTGGCTTTTTCCTCTATGTTTGGATACCTATTTCTGGTGAAGATGCTTTGCCCATCTTAGCTTACAACTCCATATCCTTCTCAAGAGTCTTTCTGCAATCTCTTGGAGCAGAGATCACTCCTGTCATGCTCAGGTTGATAGCCCATCACGGAGTAATGTCCAAACACAAGAAATTATGGTAATTAAACTCCTTTTCCCCGCTTTGCACAGAATAACTAATTGTAAAATTTGGCAGTCAGCCTGCCATTTGAAAGTGAAGAAAACATCTTGTTTTAACATCTGAGCAGGGTTTTTTTTTTTTTGTAATCTGTAAACAATTGGACCATATGTAGTGTGATGGGAAACATGAAGGCTGTGACAGAATCCCAGCGAAGGAACCTTACGTTTAATCACTGCTCTTTCACAGAAATGAGAATTGTCTTTAAACTTCTGGGTTTTATCAGAATGTTAAGCAGACAGATTTTTTTTTGAATATCTAGTAACCCTGACAATTTACCAATGAGGAAGTAATTCCAGTTTTTAAAAATGTATGTTTTAAATTCATTTAAACAGGTAACAGATGTCATCATGAGCATTCCCAGCCTTTGTTTTGGCCTGAAATCCACTTTAACAATACAAAAAAAAAATCTCCACACAATATGGTTTCTCACTTAGGGAATTAATTTTTTCTAAGTAAATTCTTTTAATTATACTCAAGTAAAGTCTGAACATCACCACAGGTTAAATAAATATCTTTTAAAACAATGAAATAATATTTTCTAATTCTTTTGTGTTTTGATCTTGCTATTCCTATCCTCAGCAAATTGAATCTATTACTTGAAAGTGGACTCACATAACTATTGAAAGTTTTTATCTTATAAAATTCCTGTGATGGCCACAAGGTATCTATAATATGGGAAGAAAAAAATGGGTTTGACGCAGAGGCAACATGGTATCCTCGGGCTTGTCAGTGTTGGGATGTCATAATTTCTGTGAGTAATTCTATTTTTCCGTGTCTTGTAGGTCTCTTCCTTAAAATTAGCTGGCTTATAGGCCCAGCAGCTCTGGGGTTCAGAGGGGATGAAACAGCAAGTCAGAAGTACGGAAAGAACTTTGCCAAACCCACCAACAGGAGGTCTTTTTGTTTCTGTGCATCTTTATCTCCATGAATCCCCCACTCCTATCCCCTGAAATGCTACAAGGGAGCCTGTGTCACCAGCTACATGAGATTCCTATGAGAGGACCTCTGGTACAAGTAATCACTCCATAATAGCCTCTTTGGCAATACTGAAGGTTTAACATCTTGTTAGATGTGTTAGCGGACATAGGCCTGAACAGATTTTTTACTTGATAAAAGTTTTGCTTATTTCAACTTTATACTTAAATATTGTATTTGGGCTCCACACTAAATTTGCATATGAATACTTCTGTCCACTTCCTGATGCTTTGTAGTCAGCTTCCTGAGTGTCAACTGTCTCCAACTTCACTCTACTCTGGAAGCTTATACTTAAAGGTCTCAGCAAATAAACCAGACACGACAAATGAGCATTCCACTTCCCTGCTGTAAAAGTTGTACTTACCTTGTTTCCATGAAACTAACTTTGGTTTCCAAGGAAACAAGAACAAAAAGGCAGTTGGCAGCTAGCATCTGGGACTTAGAACTCTCACATGTCAATTTCACTGCTGGCTGCCTGCTCAAACCTAAAGCACAAGGTATTAAAATCACCTTCAGATTTTAACACATAAAAGAATAAGTTCTTAACTCTTAAATAATTTCATTTAATTAAAAATCATTTAAAATACACTTTGGAATAATACAACAAAGTAAACAAATTTTAATTATTAGAAATAATCCAAACTAAATTTTTGATTTAAAACATTAGGTAGACATATTGCAAGGATTTTTTTT
>JADRCD010237578.1:19021-34131 GCA_019843815.1 Montemys delectorum | reverse complement strand
GATAGACAGATAGATAGACAGATAGATAGATAGGTTAGATAGATAGATGGAAAGACAGACAGACAAACAGATATAGATAGATGGATAGAGGATGGTTGATGACTACCAATCATTAGGTAATAAGTAGAATGTTATTACTTCTCTTAATGGCTCAATAAACCAACATTTGAATAGCTACTTAATAACTATTACATATATGTGTTATAAATTACATAAAATAATGAATAATATACCTAGAAAATAGTCCCGAAACAACCATAAAAAATATTAATAGAAACTACCTCTAAATAAGGTTTGAGGTGGAGAAGAGGGAGATATGTACTTGGAATATTTTATAACATACATGATTTAGTTTTAACTTTAAAAAAAAAGAGGGGAAAAGGAGAAAAAGAAAAACACACTTCAAGGACTTAGCTGTGCCACACTAAGAACATTTGTTTCTTCCCTCACTGGGAGTGACTTTAAAAGTACAGTAAAAAATTATTTTAAAAAAGGCCGGGCGGTGGCGCACGCCTTTAATCCCAGCACTTGGGAGGCAGAGGCAGGCAGATTTCTGAGTTCAAGGCCAGCCTGGTCTACAAAGTGAGTTCCAGGACAGCCAGGGCTACACAGAGAAACTCTGTCTCGAAAAAACAAAAACAAAAAGAAATATTTTTAAAAAGCATAAATACAGGGCCAATATGATGGCTCAGCAGGTGAAAGTGCTTGCTGCCACACCTAATGATCTAAATTCAGTCCTCAAGACTCACATTCTTGAAGGAGAGAACTGACTCTGCTGAAAGATGTCCTCTGACCTCCAGAATCCTGCTACGGTCCGCGCGTGCGTGCTCGGGCACACACATACACACACGGAGAGAAAGAGAGAGACAGAGACAGAGACTGTTTTTGCATACACAAAAGAGACTGAATGGCTGGCTGGCTAGACAGACAGACAGGCAATAGACAGATAAATGCAATTAAAATAAACAAACTTGAAAAAAATCTAGGTCATGACCTAACTGGAGAAAGCCAATTTCCCTCATGGTTTTGCCAGTGGTTTGGTTGCTCCTACTTAGAGCTTTAGGTTTTCCATCTTAGCCCAGCACACTCTGTGGAGTGCAGTGACCAACTTAGACCAGAATTTAGCTTCACCGCGTAAAGGGCTTAAATGCATCCATTAGCACCAGCTACTAGACACACATTGAAGGGCAAAACATAAAGCCTTTAAGTCTTTGTATTACTGCTTTTGAGAACTCCCCATCTCTGAGCACCAAAAGGGCTGGTGGGTGCTCGTTTAACATATGTAGCTGGTATTGGACAAAAGCAAAAAGAATGGCTGTGGGCCAGGTTTCAAAGGCAAGTTGAGAGCTGTCACTCAGGATGTCCAAAGCCATCCTGCATCAGATATCCTCTTTCAGGACAAGCCCGATGCTCTGGGAAGCAATCACTGAGAGAGCCAGGTTTCAAGATCAAAGCAGGGAGTAAGAAATGCCTAGAACAGTTTTGAGGCAATACTGAGGGGACCGAGAGAAGCTGGAGGGTAACTGAGGATGACTACTGACCACTGTGCTCAGAGCGAGACCAACTGACAATTTTCCTTTCTTGTCTCCCTGATTGGATTGGAAATCCGTGCTGAGACCTACCAGAGAAACCTGGAGTGTGTTCTCTGGTACACTTCTCTGCAAAGTCTCCATGAGTCAGGGGCAGCCCCATCCGTTCTAGAATCCTCACTTACATTATTCATTCTAGAACACACAACCATTCAGCCTTGTGCCCCGGATGGAGCTTTCAAAGAGTGAGTTCAGGCTTAAGTTGTATTTATTTTAGTTGGGGGGTGGGAGGGAGAAAGAGAGAAAGGGATAAAGGAAGAAGGGATGGAAGAGGGAGGGAGGGAAGGGGGAAGGCAGGGAGATCTGGGAAGACTTATGTATCTCAGGCTGTCCCTGAACTTGCTAGGTAGCCAAGGATTATCTTGAGTTTCTGATTTCCCTCCCCCTCCCCCATCACCACGTTCAGAGCATTACAATTACAAGCATGTAGCACCACAGGCTCTGACTCAAAACTTCACACATGTCCGGCAAGCACTCTAACAGCCATCCTCAAGTTGTACTTTTTATGAACTTAATCTTATCATGGTTTTCGAATGCAAATCAAAGAAGTACATTCCAGCCCCGACGGCGACAAGGGTAAATTTGTGGATAATCGGGCTTACAAATAGGTTTTTACTGCCCTTGAACTAGGTGGGCATTACTTTCAGAGGTCAGCTCTGTAGTTAAATTGCCTGGGCTTGTCTCCTGAGCCCAACCTGTGTCATCTGTAGCCCCACTGCACTTTGATATGGGTGTAACGGCTGCCTCCAGGGGCTGCCAGGAGGACCACAGAGCAAGCTTTGCGAACACCAGTGCTGAGCCTCACAATAGCTCTTTTACTCTGCTTCTCCCACCCCAAGTTCTTCCTCACACTTTAATATGTCACAAAGGCAAGTGGAAAGCCCTAAGCGTAAGCGTGCCTTCTCTTCAGCGAGGGCCCTGGCTCTCACAACCACATACATTTTAACCTACCACCCACAGCTTATTAGTCAACAGTGGTGGTTTCCAAAATGGGGTTCCTGGGCCAACAGTACCAACTTGGTTCTGCCCAGGTTCCAGCCCACGCCAGGCCCTGACCCACCCTCCAGGGGTGCTGAGTCTAGCTCTGCCTTGAACAGGTCCCAAGTTCTCTCCCCAAGATGACACACTGTGTGAGTTGTTTTTAAAACGTGCATCTCAGTTCCGATCTGCGGAAAAGGGAAAGCGATAGAGAACCTGTAGGTTGAAGTGAAGGCTGGGATCCTTTCAAAGGATCAATGGATAGAAAATAGCAAAGGATGCCCACCTGTGGGGGAGGGGACATGTGTGGGCAGGAACAACGCTGGGAGTAGTGAATCACCGAAGGCCTGGGAGACGGACAGTCACCAACACTTGGAGAAATGATGTGCGGAAATCAAAGAACTGTGGGCATGGGGCTTGAGGGTCCATAAGTACTTGGAGAGGTCGGGGTGGCTGTGCTTTGCTCTAGGGCTCAAAGGGAATAAAGACCCACAAAGGTTAAAGCACAAATGGGTCTGTAAAAGAGCCAGGCTGTCCCCTCTGGATAGTCAGGACAAGGGAGTTCTGGCCAGAGCAGGAGAGGGAGGGATCCCTAAACGGACAGCTGCTCAACACAGCTGAACCCTAAAGAGACATGGAGACAGAGAGGCAGAGACAGACAAACAGAAACAGAGAGACAGAGAGAAAACCCTTGTGTGGGAAGTGCACAGTCAAGGAAGAGACCTTTTTAAAACCACACTCTTACAAGTTTAAAGTGCGGAGAACGGCCCCAGATCTAGCAGCGAGGCGTCGATGAGCCATCGCTCACAACCACACACGTCCGTGGGGGCGGCCATCCACACTCAGCTATTAAAACTCATCGTTTGACAGGAGTGGCTCACACCTGCCCCCGGTCCCCATTCACTCGGATGGGGCGGAGCTCATTCTAACAAGCTCCCGAAGGGATACTGAGGCAGATGGTCCCTGGACCGCAAAGTCATTTGTCACCTCAGGAGAAGAATCAGAATAGAGGTGGGCACTGAGCCATGGCATATTCATCACAAGCTTCAGTGGGGAGAGGCGGGGTGTGAAACCAAAATGTGCCACCCACTGAAGCCCTGGGTTTCGGATTGTTCCTATACCATAAGGAAGTCATATTATATAAGTTACTTTTTTCTATGTGGAAGTCGAGTCACCGAGAGAAGGAAAAAAAAAACATATAAAAAGTAAACAACTCATCCCAAGCGCTGCCCTGAGGTGCAGCCAGGAGCTCTCTGGATGCTTCTGCAGGGCAAGCGGGGGACCCCTAAGTCCTACATCCCATTGGCCAAATGGCACGAGATCCTTGGGTTTTGGTCATGGAAAGTTTAGGAGGAAAAAATTCAATGCCTAACCTATATGTGGGCACTGCCCTGAAGGAAGCTTCCCTATGGCCAGAGGCATGAACAGAGAGGCATGTTTGGTCTCGTGACACTTCTGAATCTCAGACTACTCTCTTTGGCAAGGATCCTGCCTCCCTTTCCCAAGTTCTTGACAGACCTGGGTAATAAGCTAGCTAGAACCAAAGTGTCAGAGGGTGATTGAAGCTGGAACCATTTCTCCCACTAGTGACTACATTAGAGTTGTATGTAAATATGGCAAAGCCATTCCATGTGTTGCACGGGACTCCATCCATGAAGTCGGCCTCTGGTGCCAACTCAACCTAAAAGCCGGAGCCTACCAGCTTAGCCGAGGGTTGATTGTAAGTTACAAAAGATGAACCCTTACTCCTCTTTGCATCTCTCTATACTCTAGCCAGCACCCAGTGGGGCAGTGGTCCTGAATGGGCACTCCAAGGACCAGACTTGAATTAAAGGGCGTTGGTGTCCTCCTGGTACAGAGTCTGAGTCACAGAAGCCGCTGAGGTCCCTGCCAAAGCCGCTGAGGTCCCTGCCAAGAGCCAATCTCCTGGACTCTCCCCACCTAAGACTCAGTCCATCAGATACTGTGGGATCTGCCTACATTTGTCACAGGTATCCAGGGGATATTAGACATGTGAAATATGAGACCAACAGCCGTATCCTCATGGGAGCTCGTGGGCACCAACTCAAAAGGATGTAATTAAGCAAAAAGTTTGGGACAGCTACAAACACAATAGAGGTGGGCGGCTTCTTCCTCTCCATTCCAGCTGGGGCCCTGGGATGTGTGAATAGACATTATCTGGAGAAGACGGCAAGACAACAGACTGAGGAGGAGGAGGAGGAAGGTCTAGAATAGCTACAAATGCCCAGAGACTACAGCGGGTCAGCTGGCTAGCTAATTTCTCAGGTGATGGGGTGTCTGGCCCCGTTGGCAGGTTGCAGGTTCAACCAACGTAGGTCAACAGAGCCAAGGGCTAATGGTTGTACTTCACTTTAGGAAGCAGCACAGGACATGGGGAGAGACACCTACACTGTACATCATACAGCTGTCTGGCAGGCAGTCAGCAAACCATCCTCCCTGGAGTCCCTCCTTACTCTTGGGGAAGCTGCACGTCTGGCAGGGAGTGTTATCAGCTCAGTTACTGGGATCCTGCCCTGGCTCCTGCTCTTGAACCCCATTGAGCCTAAGAGGCTTCCCCTGACCACCCTTCCTGCATTGATGGGGGATTCTGCAACTGCTAGCAGCTGTCATGGGAACATCAAACGAGGATGTTTATGCCAAGCCTCATTTACACAAGCTACTTCTCCCCCAAGAGATGAATGTTTAAAACAAACAGTGCTTCCATATGCTAGAAGCACAGGCATATCAGCACTGGGGATCCCCAGACGGAAACATGAGTCAGGCTGGGGCAGATGCCTAAATAAATCTCGTTAGGGTGAAATTCCTCTCTGGAGCAGGAGGAAGCTCTAAGCAATTGCTCAGGTTCCCCTAAAGATGGCAAGCTCTCCCCAATGGATCGTACTCAGAATGGTCCAGACCCCACACTCAGCATCATCACCGACAGGCACTTAACTCATGACCTAGCCACCTGCATCTCAGCATACACGTTTACTCTCATTCCATCAGGGGCATCTGAGAGCCCTACACATTGGGCATGGATTGTTATGTGCCCATAAAGTATTCCCAAAAGCCCCTGAGACTTCAGGCTCTGATATCCATGTATGAAGACACCTGTGGGTATACACAAAGATGTTTGGGAACGGAGGGAGCATAAAACTGGAACACACAGCTTGCCCAAAGACACAGGTCACTGAAGTCTTTGTGAAGGAGCAATCTGGCCACTGAGGGTGTCCCATCGTGGGAAGCTGGAGTGACCCAGGGTCATGGCCTCCACCTTTAGTTCTGCTTCTAGAGACTGTAAGAGGGAGGAATTCATGTCCTAACGCAAGCTACATACCGTCTACATTGATTCCGGGACAGGACAGAAAGGAGCAGGCAAGAGAGCTGGCCCAGGGCGGGGTTGAAACTGCAGTTGGGACCAACCCACTATGGTCTGGGTGTTGGGGTCCCCCCTCCCCCTGAGAGTCACAGCTTGAAACTCTGTTTCCCATCTAATAGTACCAAGAGGTAAAGCCTGTGGGATGTGATAAGCTCAGGAGAACTTCGACATCCTGAACAGGATTGGTGGCTTTAAAAAGGAAGCTCCACCCAGTCTGGGCTACGAAGGCAAGCCTCGTCTGAACATAGAGACGAGCAGGAGAGGGTGGGTTGGTGAGCAGAGGGAGGGGGGAGGGAATAGGGTTTTTTTTGGGGGGGGGGAGGGGAAACCAGGAAAGGGGATATCATTTGAAATGTAAATAAAGAAAATATCTAATAATAAATAAATAAATAAATAAATGAATAAATAAATGAATAAATGAAATTAAAGAAGCATGGCAAGCAAGCATTGCACTGTCCTATTCCCCCAGTTATGGACACAGCCAGAAGTCATGCTCCGCCTACAAGGAACAGCCCTCATCAGCCCTGACTCTGTTCTCCTTCAACTCTGGACCTTCTAGTCCCTAGAACCATGAGAATTAAGTTTCCGTGGTGACTCAGTCTTGGGCATTTTGCAGCACTATCTTGACGACATTGAAGCAGGACGCGACACAAAAATGAAGCTCGCCAACCTACACTGCATCTCCTATCGTGCGCTAGCTTGGAGAACTCCATCTGTAACTAGGGTGGACAGAGGGCAGACTCTAGGCAGCCCCTCCCTGGGTATTATGAGATCGCAGGCAAAGGTTGTGAGTGAGACTCAGGGGAGGTGCTGGCCCTCTGGGGATGACTTCTGTCTCCCAGGATGTGAAAAGTCTTGAGCTGCCCCCAGAGATGTGGATCTGGCATGGTGACTACAGCCCGGGATCTCCTACAGTGTAGTAGGAGATCTCTCTTTATCTCTATTTAACAGTAGGGGGGTGGGGGGAATTGGATGTCACCTTTACATTACAGGATCTCATTACAGTGGCCCAGGCTGGCCATGAACTCAACCTGGAGCCCAGAGTGGCCTTACATTTGCAATCCTCCTGCCTCAGCCTCCCACATACCTGGGATGACAGGCCTGGCTATAGTTAGGCCTTTGTAACCCTATCACAGGCCTCATATAGCACATGTGGCTTGATATTCCCACATGCCTATGACCAGCATAGGCATGAGGTCAAAGGTCCATGGCCCTGATGTGAGAGACAAAGGCAGAATTAACAGGTAGCTAAGAGTCAAAGACAGAGAGTGGGCAGCAACTTAGCTATTTCCTTAGGTTGAAAGAAAAACCAGACCAAAGGGCTGAAAAGGTGGCTGGCTTGGTGGGTAGAGTCCTTGACTAGTAATGTATAATGCTCCATGTTCCACCTTTACATAAGACAGGATATAATAGTGCCTGCATGTAACCTCAACACCCAGGAGGTAGAAGCAGGAGATAGGGAGGTCAAGGCCATCCTAGAATACATGGTGAGTTTGAGGCCAACCTGGGCTACATAAGATCCTACAACATCAACAAAACTGGCTACCAGCCAAAACCAACCCAACCCAAGAGAGAGAAAAGCCACAAACCAACTCCGTTCTCCGCCAGCGCGGAGTGGGTTCCATCGCAATCACTGGCCTCCTGCTCTCCAAGCTGGTCGTTCAGCTCCAAATCTGGCTGATGGGACCCGTTTCCAAAGGGTGACTCATCCTTCTCGGAGCCAGCATCTCCATTTTCCAAGCCGTTCTGAGCCTTCTTCAGGGGCATAATTTGCAAGCCACTGGGGGTAGTCCTATAGGACACAGTCTTGGTGGCCCTGTCTGGAGCCTTTCCTGAAGACCCCTTCTTGGGCCTGGGCAGGGGAGAGTTGACACGCTTCCGCTTGTGGGAAGCTGACTTGCTCTTCCCGGGTTCCAGAGGCCGATGGGAGAGTCTTTCCACGGGCAGGCTGCGGGCGTCACGGAGGAGCTTGGAGGCTCCAGCCTGCTTCCCTGACTTTACCCTTTTATCCTTGGGCAAGTGAAGCCCATTGAATTCGTCGATAAACTCCTCACAGTGCAGGAGGTGATGTTCTGGCTCCCAAGTGTCCTCGGTACTGCCATAGCCTTTCCATCGGATGAGATACTCCCATTTCCCCTTCTTGTTCTTCCTCTTGTCCACAATCCTTTCAACCTGGGGATGCGAGACGAGAGAGTGAGAAGCAAAACCCGGGGATCATTTTCCAAAGGGCCCAAGCCGTCTTAGGTCCAGCTACAGACGGACGGGCAGACCCAGAGTCCCAGCTAGACATCTGCTCGTCTGGCCACCAACATCCAACCTAGAAATTCAGAGTGGAAACAGACTCATTAACAGTCAAGCTTACTTGTAGCCTGTAGATGTGGCATGTACGTGAAGAGCTTTCAGAGAGACATGAATGTGACATGCAGAGGGGAAGCCATCTGCAGTTTCTGCTGAGAAATAGACAAGTGTAAAGTGACAGGTGACATGTAAGACTGTGCCTAACTGGTTACTTCGTGTTCAAGGAAAACCTTGTGCTCAGGTGTAAAATAACCGCCCCCTGCACTCCTGCAGAACTCACTCAGCACTTTATCCGGATTGCCGACAGACCTCACGGGGTCATAAAACAAACCGCCCAGCTTTTGCTACCCTGATGCTCTGGGGCTTGTTATGTTGGGTAAAGGTCCTTGTTAAGGTCAATCTCGGGAAAAAATAAACAAACAAAAATGTAATACTCCAAGGAATGCTATGGAGGGAGCTGGCTTGTTTTGGAGCTCAGCTTAAGGCCCTGGGTTTTAGCTCAGCTGCAGCATCCCTGCCTTGCACACATGAGGCCCTGCATTTGACTCTGGAGCCCTGCCCCTCCCTCTCAAAACTAAAACATCACGATCATGATCCTGTTCATGGTGGCTCTTTAGGCTATACCCCACTGGGAGCACCCACACTCTTGTTGAAATCACACGACTACAAGCTTTCTCTAGAGATTCTTATTTTTCAGGGCTGCAGAGTGGACCCTGACTTTGAAAACCCTCTCTGACAAAGGTTTCTACTCTTACAAAAGTAAGTACTATTAATTGGGCAATAATATATATGGCATCATAACTAATTTATCTTTGTGATATCGTTATTTTTATATAATAAATCTTTTAAGAAGTTCTTGTATTTATACATAGAAGCCTGTCGGGGTGGGTCAGTGCACAGGTGGAGGCCAGCAGAGGGTATCAGACCCCCTGGAGTCACAGGTGACAATAAGCTGCCTGACCAGAGTTTTTCTATTTATTTATTTTATTTTATTTTATTTTATGTGTATGAATACACTGTAGCTGTAGAGACGGTCATGAGCTATCATGTGTGTGGCTGCTGGGAATTGAACTCAGGACCTCTGCTGGCCCTGCTCTCTCTCTCCAGCCCCGCTCATTCTGGCATCATTCACTGTAGCTATCTTCAGACACACCAGAAGAGGGCGCCCAATCTCATTATGGATGGTTGTGAGCCACCATGTGGTTGCTGGGATCCGAACTCAGGACCTTGAGAAGAGCAGTCAGTGCTCTTACCTGCCATCTCACCGGCCCCTGACCAGAGTTTTAAGAACCAAACTCACTTAGGTACTCTGCAAAGAGCAGTACACACTCTCTCCAGTCTTTGCATAATAAATCTAATGTACCGCTTTCATTAACACACACTAGGCATTTATGAGGCAGGCAGTGTACTGAAGGATGGCCTGAGATCACATGTTCCCCAAGACATCCCAAAAGGCAAGCATCTTCTCTGTCTCTGCTTTACGGTGATGGCACCAGAGCACAGAGAGATTAAGTGGCTTAAGTCCCAGCGCTGGTAAGGGAAGACCTGGGTTGGAACAATTCTCACCCTGAACTTTGTCTCTCAAGCGCTATGCGAGGCCAACTGTCTCAGCTACAGGAATCCTTCGCATTGGACGAAATGGATTTGCATCAATAAAACTGGGTTCTCCCCAACACAGCCTTCTCCCTCCCCCAAGCCATGCAAGAATGCCACACGGAGGCAGCAAGGGGTTCAGCATTTGTGGCTAGGCTGTGAAGTGCCAGGCATACTGCATGGGAGGCATGGTCATTCTCCCATGGGCCAGGTGAAGGGACTGTGTACGTTAGTTAGTGTTTCCATTGCTGTGATTCAAAACATCACAACCAAAAGTAACTTGGGAAAGAAATGGTTTATTTCAGATTACATCTCTTGGGTCACACTCCATCACTGAGGGAAGACAATGCACAAACTCAAGGCAGGAACTGCTGCTTTATTGACAGCAATTTTGCTCTCTATGGCTCCCCCAGCCAGCTTGCTTTCCTTTACAACTCCAACTCATCTGCCCAGTGCTGGTACCACCCATAGCGGGCTGGGCCCTCTCATATACCCCAATTACTAACCAAGAAAACGCCCTACAGATTTGCCTAAAGTCCAATTTTAGGGAGGAATTTTCTCAACTCAGATGCCTTCTTTCTAGACATGTCTAGGTATGTGTCAAGTTAGAAAAAAAAAAAAACAACCAGGAAACTGTGCATGAGGAAACTTGCCCAGGAGCCTAAGCCAGGGTACAGTAGAGGTAGGTGTAAATCTACTGTCCATGTCTAAGCCATGTGCTACTATGTAGAAACATGTTCCCTTGGATTCCAAGGACAAATACACCCAAGGTAATGCTGGGTCTGTGAGAACAGCTGATGTATCTAAGCGAAAGGTCATTTTTATTTAAGAATTTAAATATTTATTTATTATGTACATGGGGGTGCATATGCCACTGTGCACTTGTAGAGATCAGAAGACAGCTTACAGAAATTAATCCTCCTTCCCCATGTGGGACCCAGGGATCAAACTTGAGTCATCAGGTTTGGTAGTAAGAGCCTTTACCTGCTGACTCATCATCTCATGTGACCTAAGTTCATTTACTAGCCTTTTGCCCTTGTTATACATCTAGACTTGTTTTTGCCAGTGGTGATTGGTCAAAGTACAAAGAATACGTATCTACAGACTGCCTGGCTCTCAATGAGGCATCTCAATATCACACTTCCTCTCCCCAAGTGTCATTGAGGAAGAGGGGGCAGAAGTAAGAGGCAGAGGTTGGAGGAGAACTTGAGAAAAACAGTGTCCTCTGGACACCATAGGGCCACTGCACTTAAGAACTCAGAGCAGCTGCGGGTGCCTGCACAATACTCACATAAGAACAAGCCAGTCAACAGTCCAGCATGGAGGGAGAAGGGGTCACAGACCTCCCTGAGCCCCCAGTTGCTGATGGCTTCTGGGGAAGGGAGCTAGGTTTTCTGTAAGGATGCTGCCCCTGGTAAATTGACCACATTCTAGGAGAAATCTCACATTCATTACATATGGGCAGCACAAACCAGACTTGGTAGGTTCTAAAGGGGAGAGCAAGAAAATGCAAAGTCTGGAAGTCTCATGAAAGGATGAGCAGATGGACAGACGGCAGTTACATTATAATGAACTTAGTATATAATACTAAGAACCGAGGCTTTGAAGCAAGACCATCTTGGCTAAATCTCCTATTAAACCCTACTTATGTGTTCCTAACCATATTTATAATTGTCTTTGGGCCTCTGGTGACTCATACAGCAAGGAGCAAGGAGGAAGTAACTGGGCCATTTCACTGGCTGGCCTTGGATGACAGTCAACCAGGAGTTTTCACATTCCACAAAAGAAGTTACTTAATCTTGTACAGCCTCCTATGACCACATGTATCTATGACCACAATGTTCCCCCACCTTGCTCACAATGACCTCAAATGACAATCAGCTCCCTAAGAGAAGAGAGAGTATCTACCTCCTTGAATAAATCCAAGTACAGAAGATGGCTGCACACAGAAGGGCTGCTCCAGAATCCAGGAGTTATCCAGAAGGGTGCAGAGTATAGATGGCTGGAAGCCACACTGGAGAAGGAACCAGTTCTGTTCTCTTCAAGTTACTTACAGTTTCAAGAGACCACCACTTCCACCTCTACCCCACCCACACACTAGATGTATAAACTAACTCAATATCAACTGTCTTAGTTAGGGTTTTACTGCTGTGAACAGACACCATGACCAAGGCAACTCTTATAAGGGACAACATTTAATTGGGGCTGGCTTACAGGTTCAGAGGTTCAGTCCATTATCATCAAGGTGGGCACATGGCAGCATCCAGGCAGACATGGTGCAGAAGGACCTGAGAGTTCTACATCTTCATCTGAAGTTTGCTAGGAGAAGAGTGGCTTCCAGGCAGCTAGGATGAGGGCCTTAAAGCCACACCCACAGTGCCACACCTACTCCAACAAGGCTGCACCTCCTCATAGTGCCACTCCCTGGGCCAAGCATATTCAAACCATCACACCAACTATAAATAAAACTGATAGTATCATCCCCAGTATCCTGCTGTTTAAAGATAGAGGAGATGTCAAAATTGCAATACAGGAAAAGCAAATTCAGAAGCCCACAGCATCCTGAGATGAAAGAGGACTGTGAAGCCAGTGGACAGAACTGTTTTACCTGGCTTTGTCCAGGGTATAAAACAAACAAGAAAGGTATTTTTCAGGCTTTGAAAAAAAATTGCTTTTACTGAAAGACCAAAATGCCTCCAGGGAACTCGCAGGAAAGAGCATCTCCTGGCACTTCTGTCTCTGTCATCTCCGTGTCTCTGTGTTGGCTCCTGTTCTGAGAAAGACCTCAAACTAAACCTGGTGCTTCTTTCTCCACTGGCTGCTCAAACGATCTGGACTTGACCACACCTGTCATTGCAACACTTTCTACCTGAGACATCTAACTTTTCCAGGATCCCCTGCACCCATACACATACCCACACACTTCTGCCCTGCCTCCCAACTCCTCACACTTACTTACGGCAGAGATGTGGTCCTAGTCTAAGACATTCCTGATACTTCACCTACCTGCACAGGTCACCAGCATGATCTAGCGCTCACTCCTTGCACACAGAAGGATTGTCAACTCATTCTTCTCGTGCTTATAGGCACCCACGAACACATAAACAGGATTAGAAGAGTTGGCATGCCCACACCCCACAAGCGTCTTTTTATTCAGAGAGGAGCAATATGAGATGCTGAACTATTCCTTGGGGTTCAACTAAATTGTTAATTAACATTTATACTCAGTGATCCCAGCTAACGTGAGACAATGCTACTACGGGGCGGGGGGGGGGGGGGTGTCATGATGCAATCATTACCTGTGTCACAGTGACCCCACGATGACTGTCTCATTATGAACAATGATGATGGAAATGTCGAGCACCCTGTAAACCACTAACAAAGTGTTCAGTCGCATCTCTGTGGCCTGTCTTTCAGTGGGACATTATTCTCACCATTAGACAAGTGGAGAAACTGAGGCTCAGAGACGATGGGTAACTTCTTTACACCACCTATCCAGAAGGTGGTTAATCAAGATTGGAATCCAAAAATCACAGGACTTCATCAGCTCAACTCCCTAGCTGTCTAGCCACACTCGACCTATAGGAAGCTACCAGACCAGCACCCGCTCTGAGAATGGTCAATAAACAGGGAGAGAGGTATGAGAACAGGATACCACTTCGCAGATATGGTTCACTGAATGGTCACTGTGAACAGAGAGATACCTCATCCAGCAGGAAAACATGCAGCACGGAGTGAGCACCAGGAGATGTGTAAGTGGGAATGAGGAAAGTGCTGTGAGGAGCAAGAGAAGGGGGCTGGGACAGACAGAGCTGCCTGGGATGAACACCTAAGGAGCTAGGCAGGCCTTAAGGATGCTGAAGGGAGACGAGTACACCAAGTACACCACGCCCACGAGGGGGCCAATGCCCCCTGCTTCCCAGCCACCAACCATCAGACAAACATGTTAGGCGATGCCCAATATTTACACAGCCAGCCATTGATGGGCATGTTCCCAAAATATTAACCCACTTCATCCTCAAAACGACACAATGAGGTTATTTTATCTTCTTTTCTATAGAGGACAAAACGAGGCCCCTGGAGGTTAAGGACCTTGGCACAGGACCTCACCTCTGATAAGCATCAGAGCTCAAAATGGTCCACAATACCTCGGCTTCAGGCCCCCTCAACTTTTCAATGACCGCCTTATACCGGCCCCTCATGGTGTGTAATGGGGCCAACCGGAGAAGGCCGACAGAGAGTCTGCAGCCAGGGAGCCTTTCTCTTCATGCATGCCCAGGTTACCCATACAATCTATGGTTGGATTACCCTCACAATCACCACACTCCTGGGTCCTACCCCACCCCGAATGCTTTGAAGGCCCTGGCCCTGAACCTCAATCGCTTGCCCTATCCCAGCTCTTCCCTTCAACCTTATGCTTCCAGGGAAAACAGACAATATCTGTGGGACTCAGGATCCCCTACCAAAGACTTTTCAGGCTCTTGGATGCATTGCTTCTCAGCACACAAGATTGGCTACTGGACAGCACAGGCACTGGCCTTGGAGAATAAAAAGGGGGAAAAGAATAAAGGGTCATGCCCCTCCCCCACCTCCTACCCCTACCCCTGACAATAGACAACACCAGAGTAGCCATTCCTGGATACAAATATCATTCATCCCCATGACCCCATGGGGACATCTTTCTCTCCTTTATGTTTCTGTATTTTTAGTTCACATTTAGATGTTAGAGACCTTTATGGCACTTTTAAACAAAGTGCTTTTGAGGGTCTCCCGCCATCCCCCAAACCCACATCCCCCACACCCTGTTCCTCCCTTGGAGTCCCACCCCCTGGTTCTTTTCCTATGCCCACCCCCACATTCCCTCATCACACTCTCTCTGTCTGCTTCCTAGACGCATAGGTTTTCCCTAAATATCTAGAAAGGTGTTAGCTACCCCACACTTACCCACATGCACACGTCAGAGGTGAGAGTTTTCATAGGATGGCAAATATGCTGGCTCTGTTTCTTTTAAGTTATAAGTTTGTGCACTATTACCCCAGGAAAGTTCTTTGTTCTTCTTAGTAGCAATTGCATAGTAGTCCATTACATATGGGTACCAGAGTTTCCTTATCTATTCATCTGTTGATGTACATCTAGGCTGGCTCCACTCCCTATCTCTTAGGAACACAGCAGTAAGAACATGGTTGTGTAAATGTCACCATGGTAGGATGTGGAATCCTGGGAGGGAATGCTTAGGCATGGCACAGGTGGGTCACATGGCTGTTCTATTTTTT
>JADRCD010237578.1:0-11606 GCA_019843815.1 Montemys delectorum | reverse complement strand
CTTCAGCAAGGAGCAGATGCATAGATGGAAGGGAATCCAAAGAACCGACTCCTGCTCAGAAATGAAAGGGAGAGCAAATGACCGACTCTTGCACAACAAGAGTGGATGGATCTGAAATTCGTTCTGCCCAATAGCAGGAGACAGACTCAGAGGCTATGGCTACTACCTAGTTCCATTTGTATGACACACTGGAAAAGCTAAAACCACAGAGATGGGCAAGTCTGTGGGTGGCAGAAGCCACTTCTGGGGGTGTGTGTTATGATTGCACATGGCTACACGGGGGATTTTTATGGGCTGCGGTTGCCTTACATGATGAGGCATGACCGTGTGACTCTACACAGGTGCCAAAGCCTACTCTGAACTATATATAGACCACAAAGTGTCCTTCAATATACATATTTTGGAAGGAAAAAAAACCAGCTAGGGGTGGACTGTGGAGAGAAGTGAGTGAAATGCTTGTCACACAAGTTTAAGGATCTGGTCCTGAATTCCTAGAACCCACATAAAGCCATATACAGTGAGCAGGGGAGGTGGAGACAGGGGGATCCCTAGGGCTTGCTGACCTGCCAGTCTAGTCAAAATAGTCAGTCAGCTCTAGCTAGGTTCAGTGAGAGGTCCTGTCTCAAAAAAATAATGAGGAACTTGATCAAGGAGGACACCTAACATTGAACTCTGCCCTCCATACACACAATGCGACCAGAATGCTAGGGGGCCCTGGGATGGAATGATAGTTGTGACAAATGACTGAGTAGTGTCACAGAGATATGACACAGTCTGAATGAAAGGGGTGGAGAAATAAGCTGCCCACATAACTTCAGGGGACAAAAAAAGCATTCTAATTGGATAAAATACAGATAATGACCACACAGAATTCATCACAAACTCCAGACTATATTGGGTAAATTTGCTTCTCATATAGATTAAAAAAAAAGAAAAAAAGAAAAAAACAGTCTTGGACACACACACATATATATACATGTGCATATACATATGTATACACATATACATATACATATGCATATATATGCATACATACACATATGTACACACATATTAGGCTTGAATAAATAACTGGAAAACTGTAGGCTCTGGGAGCCAGATTTCCCACTGGAGATAAAGTTACAGATAAGTTAAAATGACCCTTTGATAGGAATTAAAGTGTGAACTCTTGTTTAGCACACTAACACACATACACACAGAATCACACACACACACACACACACACATATATATATATACACACATTCAAATACACTCTCTCACCCTTACTTACACACACCCCCAGCACTCTCATACACACATGCACACTCACATATACACACTCTCATACCCTTACATAACACAGTCTCACACACATGCCATACACACTCACATAGATACCACGCACTCTCACACTCACATACCCCGCACACTCACAAACACAGTAACAATTCTAAGGTGTTCTTGAAAGACGGAAAGAGAAAAACACAACCTCACGACAAGAACATTGCTAACCTTAGCGGAGAAAGCTCCTGAGAAGCAGGGTGGGTGCAGATCTTCAAAGCAACATGTTTAACTTCTGTGGTGATTTAACAGGGGGGAGTTGACTCCCCATCGTTCAGGAAGAGGGACACATTTCCTCTCTCTCTGACGACAAGACCTGGACTGCAAAGCTGAAGAGACACAGGCAACACTGGGAAACTAATCGGGTAAACCACGAGATTCTACTCTGGGATCTCTCCGAAGCTTACTCGAATGGGGGTGATCCCATGGTGCTTTGGGGTGAAAAGTCTTCCTGTATTAATGCTGCCAGTTTGCAACCAATTGATCAATAAATATAATGCAATTACAGTCAGAATCCCAGTGAGTCCATTTCTATTTCTCGGGGAACCACTGGGAGACTTAAACAAAAATAGACAAGGAGTCTTTAAAAAAGCATAGCGGGGAAAGCATTTCCCCAATTACATAATTAAACATGATTGTAAAAAGCCACCAGCATCGTGAGTGTTGCACCAGGGCAGGAAAAATAAATTAACTGAGAAAGAAAGCAAGCCTGGGAACACATCTGAGAGTATTAGGGGAGGTAACTCATAGAAGGGGAACATGTGGCTCCTTGTTGGATGGAAGGACTTGGTAAAAGGCATTTCAAGGAATCAATGGAAGTAGAGGAGAAAGGTCCCTCAATTCACAATGGAGGAAAGGGTATATGTTTTTAATTCCAGGTGATTTCAACAAACACACCCAACTCTGTGTGTGTGTGTCTCTCTCTCTGTGTGTCTCTCTCTTTGTGTCTGTCTCTATGCCTCTGTCTCTCTCTGTCTCTCTGTCTCTGTGCTTCTGTATCTGTCTCTCTCTTCCCCACCCCCATCTATCTCATAACACATGCACACTCCTATCAAATGAAACACTACTGTTCTTCATGGTGAATCATACCTTTGGACAACTACACCCCTAAATAATTCCATGTTGCATCTCTTCCCAACAGGGGATGGACTGTATTTTCCAGTCCTTGAATACAGAAGCTCTTGTGACTGGCTGTGAGAGTGGTTGTCATACAGTGTCAAAACTGGGACAGAAGTAGCCCTGTGGCAGCTTCTGTACTCAGCTCCTCTTGCTGATCTACGACCACCATTGTCGGATGCCATTCTAGCGTACCAGAGGACACAGAAGTCCTAACCCACAACCTGTACAGCATGCTATTGGACTGTCTATCCTTGTAGCCTGAGTTAGTTCAGATCAAGACATGAGAGAAACCCGTCAGCCCATACCAAATAATAAGAGATGATCATCTTCTGTTGCCTTAAGGCAGTAAAACTATCACTGATACGTTGTGCTATAAAATCTAAATATAGAATTAAGCCAGCCATGCTGAATGTAAACACACGCATGCTCTACAGAAAAAGAAGGAATCATTAACCAGAATATAAAATTATCACACACACACACACACACACACACACACACACACACCAATAATAAAATTATTTTAAAAAGTACAGACCAGTTCCACTAACCAGTTGCCCCACAACAGCGTGTCTACAGACTGTCCTAGAGCATCCAATGTTTTGTACAAATCACATTTTTTTTTCTCAACACTTTCAGGGAATCATGAGTTTGGAACCTAGAAGGCGAAGTCAGATCCTCTCAAAGTGATCAATTAAGGGCTCTAGTTTGGGAACAAATTCACCTGAGCCTGAATCCAGGTTCTACTACTATGGCACATAAAGAACAAGACCATTTCACCTTCCTGAGCTTTGGTTCTCCCATCTAGAGCCTGGGAACATCGTCTGGGTTATTGCTTATTTCAGGGATCAAATGCAATGGGGGAGAATTCACAACTGAGCCTGGAACATTTAATCTCAATTATATGACATATCCAGACAAGATAGACAGCTCTAGAGAAAACCATCCATGTGTGCATTGGTAAAGAGCAAGCACTGGAAAACACTATACTATGTGCAGAAAACATAAGGAATGGGGTGCAGTAAGGGAGCGCCTGGAATGGGGGAGACAGCAAGAACACTGTACTGGATGGTTTTGTGTGTAAACTTGACACAAGTGGAGTTATCACAGAGAAAGGAGCCTCCCTTGAGGAAATGCCTCCATGAGATCCAGCTGTAAGGCATTTTCTCAATTAGTGATCAAGGGTGGGAGGGCCCCTTGTGGGTGGTGCCATCCCTAGGCTGGTTGTCCTGGGTTCTATAAGAAAGCAAGCTGAGCAAGCCAAGGGAAGCAAGCCAGTAAGCAACATCCCTCCATGGCCTCTGCATCAGCTCCTGCCTCCAAGTTCTTACCCTGTGTGAGTTCCAGTCCTGACTTCCTTTAGTGATGAACAGCAATGTGGAAGTGTAAGCTGAATAAAACCCTTTCCTCCCCAACTTGCTTCTTGTTGTGCATCACGTTTGTGCAGGAATAGAAACCCTGACTAAGATAAACACAAAGACTGGTGGAGAAGCAGATTTGTACCTGGACCCTTTCTGGCCCCTGCGGCAAGTCTGGACAATCAAAACATCTTACCAGAGCAAGGCAGAAGAGAGGCTTCCTGTGACACAGCAGGACAGATGAAGGGGCTCATCCTGTGATGCAGCAGGACAGATGAAGGAGCTCAGATGCATCAGGCCTGGATTTCTCTCCTTCCTAACCATAACATGGAGGTCTGAAGGCAAGCAGGGTATCCCAACTGTGTTCTGAGGATACCTTGGTGAGGGTAGCAGGAGCTCACTCATCTTGATGCATAGGAGCCAATGAATTCCCCATGGCTGACTCCATGCCCTGTGCCACCTCACATACACTGGGAAGGAACCTGGCGGTTCTGCCTAACAATAGCACTTGGAGCTAGAACAAAACATTTTCAGACAGCAAAAGGAAGTGTTGAAAACCTTAGTTAGACAAGATGGTCCTCATTCATGAGTCCTTCTAGAAGTTATCTTCCAATTTGATCATTTTAAATGCCCTGGCCAAGGTAAGAGCATCAAATGGCCCAGCACAGGATGCTTCCCAAGGTTGGCTTTATCCATCTCTGCATGACATGGCAGTGTTACTCAGAGCACACAGACCCAAGGCTGGAGTCAGGGTCCCTTCTTAACCTTTGACAGAATTTTTGTGTGTACACAAAAATGTACCTATTTGAAACTCAACAGCCAGATCCAGGCAGAGAGGAAAGCCCCAGGGAGCTCAGGAAACATGGTTTATCTGGCCCCTCACACGGGTAGAGGACTGTCATACGGGGGCACAGGTGTCATCAGGACTCCCCAGGTGAGGGCTGGAGAGAGTTCAGTGTGTAAAGCGTCTGTCGTATAAGTGTGAGAGCATGAGTTTGATACCCCAGGACCCACATTTAAAAGAGAGGCCCAGCAGCATGTGCTTATGACTCCAGCTTTGGGAAAAGGAAGACAAAAAAAGACTCCTGGAGCTCACTGGCTGTCAGAGTAACTGAGTCTGTGAGCTCCAGGTTCAGCGAAGACCCAGGTATGTGTCCGATACACATGGATGTTCACACATACACACATACACACAGACATACACACAAAGAGACATATGGGTGTGTGTGGGGGTATACCCACACATAAACACACACACAAACACACACACACATATTCGTGCACACACATAAGCACATACATGTGAGCGCGCACACACACAGACACACGCGTACACAGACACACACACACACACACACACACACACACGCACTAGAATTCTACTCAGCCATAAAGAAGAACAAAGTTATGTCATTTGTAAGAAAATAGATGGAACTGGAGATCATCAAATAAGCAAGGTAAGTAAGGTATTGTGTGCTTTCTCTTATCTGTGGATTCCTGGGTTTTACACACATATACACATGCACACATACACATGCACACACAAAAACATACACACATAACAAACATTCACACACACACACACACACACACATAATACCTCTGGGCATGTCTACCTAGATTATTAGGTTAACTGACAAGGAAAGGCCTATCTTAACTGAGGGTGGCACCATCCCCCAGGCTGGGTCCCAGACTGAATGAAAGGGCTAAGCACCAGCATCCACCTCTCTCTGCTTCCTGCTCTCCATATTGTCGGACCAGCTGCCTCAAGACGGTCCCTGCCAAGGCGGACTATAGCCGTGAACAAGGAGCCAAGATACAATGCTTCTCCCTTCAGTTGCTTTTTCCGGGATATTTAGCAGGGCAACATGACAGATAACTAGTATGTATGTATACTACATCATGGAAATAAGATGACTCGGTGGGATGAAGGGAGCTGGTGGGCAGGAGAAGAGAAAAAGCAGAAAGAAGAGAAGTCTAAAGAGGGAACACATCAAAGCAATTCACTTACTCCATGGGAATGTTCCCACAAAACCCAGTAGTGTGTACAATGAACACACGTCAAGGACAAGAAAAGGAAATGTCACAACTATTGACCTGCCATAGCCCCACTACTGCCTTGGGAAAGGGCAATGACATTCCATTTGGGGACTAAGACTTAACATCTCACCAAATAGAAAACTCAGTTTAACACTCCAGATTGCAAAATAGACCCCAAGACCCACCAGCCAACCAATGAGTGTTACCTCATGGTCAGACTTGCCTTTAAAGTCAGTGGCTGACTAGGAGGTGTAGGCTCTTTTGTTTTTAATGTATAGAATGAACTAGAAGATCACTCTGTGGTCCAAGTTATTCTTAATTCATAGTATGAGGACAGAGAGGGCATGAAGCTAGTTATGATGGAATTGTTGGTATAACATATAGTGGATGCCACCCTCATGAAAATATTCCAGCAAACAAAAATGCACTTGTTACGAAGCAAAGCAAGGCAGCTACCTGTCTACGTTCCTGTGTTTAAAATGGGAATCGAAGCCTTCTGACCTGTCTGAAGACTGAACAGAAGGACAACAAGGGTCAGGTGTACCAGAGGGTTAGTGCGCAAGAAGACCTCACTGACACCTCAGAGAGAAGCCCCGGTATAAGGGCAGTGAGGAAGGAAGGAGAGAAGGTGGAAGAAGGAAGAGAGAAAGAACTATGGGTATGTGTGTCTGTGTATGTGTCTGTACACGAAAGTGAATTAGGAGTCCAGAGAAGCCAGACAGGGGTATCATGGAGATGGTTTATTTGACTGGGACAGACTCTATGGTCATTATGCATTTGTAACCATGCATTTGGATCAAGTAATCCAATCCTAGAAAAAGACCCTGAGGACATATGAAGGAGATAACCACGGTGAGCTGCCTACTATGATCGCTGGTAACTAAACTCAGGGCCTCTGCAAGAGCCATGCACACTCGTAACCACTGAGGCATCTCTCCAGCCTCAATGTTTCAAAGTTTGTAAAGAGCTAAGTCATCGGGGGGGGGGGGGGCGGGGGAGGAGACTCTGAATGTGCTAATTTCCAGTTTTTGCTAAAAATCAGAAATAATCTCTCAGTGCATATCCTATCCCCAGCATGATGACATTTATTCTGAGATGTGAAGGAAGTGATTTGGAATTTTACTCTTGTGCATACATGTTTTGTTTTTTTTTAACACAGTATGTGAGCCCTGACTATGTACAGCTGGTTATCTTCAGCCTGTCACTAAACCTCATTTGCAATACTGTGGCACTTCTATAAATATGGAAACGATGGTCCTTCTGAAATATGCAAACACAAGGGCAAAACACATCCACAGAAAGTCAGGGCTCTGTTAAGCAACAGGGCTCTGTTGGGCCACAGCCCTGGTGAACAGGCACAAGGTAGTGGGACGGTAGCTGTTGGGGAGGGCAGCTATCAAGGGGACAGCTTCCTGGGTAAGCCGGGAACCAACCAGACGAGAGCGTTCCCACACAAACTCAACGAAACCAGCCAAAAGTCTTCATGGGAAATACAAAGCCCTGATCTTGAAGCCTTCTACCAGAATCCCTAACTCTGCCTACACTCCCCTGCGAGGAAGGTGGTAGTGACAGCTCCAGCAGGGGCTGGGGGTGGATAACACGCCTGCAGACACACCTGGGAGCCAGCAAGGACGGATTAATCGGGTGCTTAACTGGAAGTCCTCTTTTTATTAACATTTCAGGATAATACAAGAGCAGGCTTTTCCCACGTGTAGAAGTGTTCTCTGAAAATCAGGGATGAAATGGGAAAGGAAGCTTGAACTTTGGATCCTGGCAGCCCTGGTATTTCATGAAAGCTGCTTGCTGTGTGAGCTTTGGAAACTCTGTGTACTTCTCTGTGCCTCCCGTTCCCTCCTTGGGGATGTACAAGCCCTACCTACCACCACCCAGATCGCTATTCTGAAATTTAAATGTGCTTAAAATGGGGAGACTAAATTGCTGCTCATTCATTAAACCTACGAGAGTTTCCTGAGCCACTGCACACCTGTGTTCTAAATGCCTGACCAACAGCACTGTAGGGGAGAAAGGGCTTGTAGCTTACAATTCCAGGTCACAGTCCCTTATTGTGGAGAAGTCAAGGCAAGAGCTTAAAACGTTATTCAACAGTCAAGAGCAGAGAGGGAATAAACACAGGAATCCTTGCTTGCTTGCTTGCTTGCTTGCATTTGTCTAGTTTCCCCTACTCCAGTATAATTCAGGACCTCATGCACAGGCAATCATGCCACCCACAATGGGTCTACATACCTCAATTAACCATCAAAGACTACACCCCTAACTCCTACCCAGACATGCCTACAGGCCAACCTGATCTATATCATTCTTCATTAACTTCTTTCCCTGGGTGATTCCAGTTTATGCCAAGCTAAATAAAACTATCACAACCTATATTGCCAAGTGTGACCCTTTGCTCAATGTCCCCAAAAATAAACATGTCCTAGCTGACCATATTCAATATTGCATGGAGAGACAAGGACTCCTATGGCATCCTGGATCAGCCACTACCCAACCAGCAGTGGGTAAGGACAACCAGTTTCATCCAACCCTGCCAACCAAGCTATAAGTATAAGCACAGTGAGGTTAGAAGCTAATGGGAAAAAGGAGTTACAAGAATCATTCACTCTACCTTAAAAAATAAAAGCACTTTTTCTGTGATCCACAAAATGCAATGAAAATTATGTTTCTAAATAATGTCCAGAAATATCCTCCAAAGCAATCACTTGATCATCTGGGACTGCCAGAGCCACTATTGTAGACTATCCCTTCCCCATGCCTTCTGTGTACCCTCCTGAGTCCCTCCAGTTCATCTGTCAGGGTCTCAGCAGTGTTGGTTCCTGGTTCTTGCACATGTCAGCTGGCCCCTGCTGGTTCTCCGCTGCTCTATCACTAAAGCAGAAAACTAAATATTTGTAGACATGCCAGAGGCACAAGTGATCCCATCCTCAGAGGTGGCAACCCTGGGCATCCATGTCTCCCTCTACCATACAGTAGGTAGGTGGCTGGGAGTGGGCAAGAAAAGGGCTCTGTTGGTCAGAGCATGGAGTAGGGAAGGAAAAACTGCAGTGCCTGTAAAGGCATGTGTGGATACAGTGGCCTTCAGCTGCAAGGCACAGCCCCAGGGATGGATGGGAGATGTAGTCAACAGAAAGGACCATGCCCAACTTGTCAGCAGACATGTCTGTTTGCCTTCATCCAAATCAGGTATGAGGTACAGATGGGTCTCAGTTGTCTAAATACTGGATCTCACAAACTCAGGAAATCTAACTCGTAAGGCACGCTTGCTTCCTCGTTAGCAAATATGCATTTTCTGCTAAGAGAGTAGACAACAGAAGGGGAGTCCTATGAATACAGAAGCCATGTGAATTCCACACTCAGGGTGTGTGTGTGTGTGTGTGTGTGTGTGTGTGTACGTGTGGTGTGTACGTACAAGTGTGTGTTTCTTGTGCAAGTGTGTATGCATGTGTACACACATGTGCATGCCAATGGAGGCCAGACAGAGGTATCTTAATCTTCCTCAGTTGCTCTCCACCTTATTTTTTAGGGTATCTCCCTGAGCCTGGAAATCACCAATTAGCTAGAAAGGCTGGCAAGCAAGCCTTAGGGATCCTCCTGTCTCCTCCTCCTCCTCAGCCCTGAGATAAGGTTCCCTACATGGGCCCTGGGGATGGAGCTCAAGTTTCCATGCTTACACAGCAAGCACATTACTAACCAGCCCACCTACCTCCCTCAGCCTCCATGACTTTGTTAAAAAAAGAGATTAGTGGCAGGTTCAGAGTTACTCCCTGGCCCTAGCGGCTCTATTTCCCTGAACAAAATATCTCTTCAGACACCATGTCCTTGGTGGGTACGGCCTGTGACAGTGCTTTCACCTTCCACCCCCTTCCTTCCTCCCCTCTAAGTAATTATTGCCACCCTTACGAGGATAAGTGGATTCTGTGAGACTTCGTGAACTCCAATTCTAGCTTTGCCCTTCACTTGTAGTTACGACCTCGGGTGGTCTGACTCTCTCCATGTCTTGCTTCCTAATGGGCATGATAATCACTTCTCCTTGCATGACGTCACAACATGGAAGAAGAATTAACATGCATAAATCAGGTGATTTCATCAGGTCAGGCTTAGCACATAGAAAGCACTCCATACCTGTCAGCTCCTTAAGCTCATTTGGATCAAATGCCATTTCATCAGAGAGCCTCCTGTGTTCCCAAGAACCTATGTGTGGTGATCTGAATAAAAATGACCTTCACAGGCCCATAGGGAGAGGGGTAGGGAGATGTGGCCTTGTTGGAGTGGGCGTGGCTTTGTTGGAGGATTTGTCTCATTTGAAGTCTCAAAAGCTCAAGCCAGGCCTACCTAGTGGCTCACTGTCTCTTCCTGATGCCTTCAGATCCTGATGTAGAACTCTCAGCTCTCTCTCCAGCATCATGTCTGTGTGCATGCCACCATGCTTCCTGTCATGATGATGATGGACTAAATCTCTGGACTGTGAGCCAGCCCCAATTAAATGTTTTCCATTATAAGAGTTGCCATGGTCATGGTGTCTTTTCACATCAATAAAATCCTAAGATACCATGTAATGTTGAAAAGAGAGAAACAACTCCACAAAGCTATTCTGACTTCCACACATGTGCGAGGCATGCACACATTCATCCATATACATACAATAATAAAAAAGTTTATTTTTTTAAAGCATTTACTGTATCATCATAATTCTATATCCTTTGGTGAGAGTGGTCACTGATTGGTTTCTGTCACAGGAAAGGACACATGGCTGATTTTGTCAGTACTCACATGGATCCTGTATGCTGGATAGATGGGTGGATAATAGATGACAAAAGGAGAAAAGGAAAAAGAGAAGGAAAGAGGAAGGGAAGAAAGGAAGGAAGGACAGAAGGTGATATGAATGGGAGGATGGACAGACAAACAGAGTTCAATGGATGTGGCTAGTCCAACAATCACATAACATAGTGATGAGACTACTCCAACAATCCAACCTTAGGCCCATGAATGTCAGTTTTGTCTTCAGGGGGCCAGACTGAGCCCAACTCCGAATATCATGAGTTTTCTTTCTCATCTCACTGTCTTTGATGAGCATCATCTTACAAAAAAAGACATCAACAAGGCTAGAAAGCACTAGATTTCCTCATGGTCATGGAACCAGACACTGTACACACAATACCCTGGACTCAGCCCTGCCACAGAGAAGGGCATTGAGGAGAGATTGGGAACCCATTGGGGTAGTACCTACAGGTTTCCTTATCTCTTTGGGAACCATAAAAACAAAAAATTTCCCTATGACAACCCAGAAATAAGACCACATGTGTTCTTGGGTCTCCATTGTCAAGGAGACAAGAAATGCTCATGAGTCCCATTAGCTAGGGCTTGGCAAAGGTGGAAGTGAGCACATGCTTAATTACATGCTATACTATTAGAATTTACATACTATACTATTAGAGAATTTCTTGTTTGTGATGCAGATCTTCCCCCTGATTTGTAGCATTCAGTTCTTAAGGCTGATTTCCCACATAGCTTGTGGAGGCCAGGATCAAGAGCTGGCACTAGGCACACAGGGGAAAGGCAGCATCAGAAGATTGGACATACAGTCTGGCAAGTGTACCTGACACCCACAGCTACCCAGCAAGTGGTAAGTGATAGCCCCAAGGACACCCAGTTCACATCAGGAAGGATCCAGAACCATGCATGGTTCAGAGGGCAACAGAAAAAGTCTGCCCAGGTAAGAAGGAGTCAGCAACCTCACCTGTGTTAGAGAGA
>JADRCD010237575.1:39927-56128 GCA_019843815.1 Montemys delectorum | reverse complement strand
TTCTTTCTTTCTTTCTTTCTTTCTTTCTTTCTTTCTTTCTTTCTTTCTTTCTTTCTTTTCTTTTCTTTCTAGAAATCAGGACTGTGGACAGGAGACTCTCTGGGTGTGCTTCAGTATTCTTCCCAGAAAGTCACATTCTTTCTGAGATATTTACAATGGCAGAGGTAATGGGTTATTGATGAACAAATCAGTGGGGATGGCCCCTGGTGAATTAGCTGCTGGCCACTGGCCTGCCTGGGATAAGGAACAATTGCTAACTCAGCAGCAGCTGGGGAAGGTCTAAATCACACCCATCACTTCCTAGCAAAGCCAGTAATCTCTGTTAAAGGTGCCACCGCCAACAATTCCTCATCTGGGGAAGCAACTTATTTAATTTATAGTTAATTGAAGGTTCGGAGACCTGGAGTCAGATAGATGAGGCTCTCACTCCTAACTCCTCCTCTCTTTCTTCATTGTGTTATAAAACACAAGGCATTTAAGATCTCTAAGTTCCAGCTTTCTGGCTTATGAAATAATAATCCTGCTAATCAACACTGCAGGATTTTTCTAAAAGTGGTGATCACCAGCATTTTGCAATTTAGAAAACACTTTCCCGTTCCTTTTCAGTAAATGCTCACAATGACTCAATCATATAAAAATCTGTAGTCATGAATATTCAGGTACACAATGCATTTATTTTTGTTCTAAATATTACTGGACTCAAAGGCTTTGTTTCTATGTGTGAATGTGATGTGTGTGTATGTGTGTTGCGTGTGCACATATGTGTACAGGCAAGGGCCAGAAGTTGATATCAAGTGTTCTTAGTTATTTCCCACTTTTTTTTAAGTCTCTCACCAAAATTGAAGCTCAAAAATTTGGCTAGACCAAGACCAACAAGTCCCAGGAATTCTCCTTCCTCTGCTTCTACAATGGCAAGATTCTAGGCATGTGTTAAACACTGTGCTTTCTTAAAACGTGAGATCTAAAGAATAAAACTCAGGTCCCATTCTTGTGTGGTCATCACTTCACTCACTTCCCCAGGCCAAGGAGTTAATTTTTCATACAAAAGCCCTCTCTGATCCTGAGCACACACATACTACACAGATGAGGATACAAATAATCAAGAGAATGGGTCACCTGCCCAAGACTATGTGGCCATATAGAAGGCCAGCTCATTGGCTTTCTACAGTATACTAAAATCTAAGCTACATGAATCAGCCTTGAGGAACTTAATTGATCTGATTCTGTATCTCTATCACTTTGCACTTGAAATGTTTCACAGATATCTCAGGTTTTCATTCCTCCCTGGCATTTTTGGTTTATGAATGCTTAGCACCTTCCCATGAACTTAGCTCAGTGTGATACTTGCTTTGACCAACAGAATGATGACATTATACTTCTAAGCCCAAATTTAATGGAACATGGCATTCTTTGTGCCTTTGGTAATGCTTTGGCAGCACGAGTGGACTAGCTTTAACCTAGAATGGATTACAAGCTGACCAGTCACCCCCACCGACCCTTGAACAGAACACAGTGTCCTCTGCCATTATGTCTCTTGTTTGTTATACAGCATGTTAGTACCAGCTGAGCTGATACACTAACTTCATCTTGTGGTACTTCTTCCCCCACTCAATGCATCATATTTATATTTATTTTTACTTTATTTATTCAAGAAGCCAAGATATACCTCTCTTTAGGACATTTCTTTGCCTGCAATGTGCCCTTCTTGCTGTATGGGTCTTAATTTATTATCTTTATTTTATTTTGATACAGAATCTCATGTAGCCCAGGCTAGTCTTGGATATGCTATATAACTCAGAATAAGCTGGAATTTTCTGATCCCCAGCCTTCCACACTCTGAGCTCTGAAATCTCAGGCAGATGCCATTCATGGCTTGTGGGTTGGGGATCAAACTCAAGGCCCCATGCATGCTAAGCAAGAACTCTGGCAACTGAAAAGCATCCCCAGCATCTTTTCTCACTTTTTCAAGTCTCAGCTTAAACATACCTCAGAGGTATGTTTGCACTGGGACACTCTCTATATTCTCAATTATACTGTCCTGTTCCTTTTTAAATCATAGTTTTATTATAACTTATAACCACATGATAATTCTTTAGCTTGATAATTTCCACCTTTCAGGATTATTGGCTGCATGTTTTATTCACTATTTTATTCACCCAGCACAGAGCCTGATGCTGCAGGCTCTCAGTTCATATTTGGTTAGCAAGTGCACACACGAATGAATAAATTGGCAGAACCACTATTTCAGCTCTCATCTCTTCCTTCTCTTTCTTCTATGCCACAATTATGGCTTTATTTGGAGGTTTAGAGCTTATCAGTCTTAGAGTACCCTATCTAAAGTACACAATTCACTGATAATGTTTCGTCTGTTTAGCTGGCATCTTTTTTTTTTTTTTTTAAATCAGTTTACACTCAAGTGAACAGCTTAACACTTTCAGGGATTAGCCACTGACAGGCAGCAGAGAGAAGATGTGTGAAGAAATAGCTCAGGTTAACTGAGAATGCTGGGAGAGGAAAGCTTTGGGTGAAATAAAAGAGAATCCAAGGCCTTGGAAGGGACAGGCATTTCCTGGGTTTGGCTGTCACTCAGCTCCACATGGGGGTAGTTTTGGCTCTTACAAGCTATTGCTGTAGAAACTGATCTGTTGGAAAATCTGGCTTAGTTGGGGGGTGGGGCACACATGTAGACCAGGGGAATGAATGATCCTCATCTTCATGAAGAAATTATTCTCAACTCAGAGATGTATCGGTGCTATCCAAGGTACTGAACCAGAGTGTCCCTTCTGCGTGGATGTCTACCAAGACTGAAGTATTGGGGAGTAGTCAGTCTACAATTTTATTGTATTACACAAAAAATAGAGACAAAGAAGGCAAACATCCCTATGACTAATACAAAATCCATAGCAAATTTCCTATGTAACACCCAGAACCTTGGTACAGTATGAGGCAGCGTGCTGGGGTGGAAATTGGCAGAAAGACCATAGACAAAAGTAATCCAAAAACAAACAAAAAATAAAATAAAATAAAGAAAAAAACTGGATTTTCTGCAGTAGATCTGGGGGAACATATAGCAAGAACAGATTATCGGGAGGTCTTAAATTTTAGGTGCTTTACTCAGACTGAAAGGGTCAGAGAAGGAGACTAAAACAAAGCAGAGTGAGCACCACTTACAACTCTGGCTGGGAAACATTGTCTGAGGTGAGCTAAATTTCTAGAGAGGAGTGCTGTGACAATCCCACAACCATGATCTCTAATGTATGTCTCCTAAAGCAGTTTCTGTGCTGAAAAAATTATGAAAACATTCCATGCATTCTCTTTCATTACATAATAATGTACTTGTTTGCATATTAAAAGAGCTAAAAAGAATTTTTAAAACATTTTTGTCCTGTATTATAACCATTGTCTATTACAAGAAGAAAATGGCAGAGTGATTAGCCATAAATGGGACATCTGTATTGCACTCTCTCCTCATATGGTAGGTGATAGGCAAAGGATAGTAAGAGCAAGAGGTCAGGAAGGACCTCTGTGAAACAGGGTTTTCTGGACTTGACAGGACCATTTATTTCATGAACAGACAATCCTGAGGTTGCCTGAAAAAGATCAAATCTGTCAAAATGGTGGTGGTGGTGTCTTTTGAAACCCCATCCTTAGATGAGGAAAAGTTGGTAGCTGCAGGAAGAGGAAGGGTCAGTTTTCTTCAAGGGTGTGCCTATAATCCAGTTGATGGGCTTATGTTTATGTGCACACATGCAGAACTAGTTTGACTCAGTGGATCATAAAACAAAAACAAAAGAAAGAAAATTGAGTTGGAAGGAAGATGAAGTAGTAGGAGTTGGGAGGCATGGATATAATCAAAATACATTGTAGATATGTTTGAAATTCTTAAATAAGTAAAAATATGTTTTAAAAGTTTCTTCGACAGGACTCTGAGCTCCATATACTGTTTGGCTGTGGGTCTCTGCATCTATTTCAGTCAGGTGCTGGGTGAAGCCTCTCAAGGGAAAGTTATGCTAGACTCCTGACTGCAAGCATAGCAGAGTATCATTAATACTGTCAAGGATTGGTTCTTGCCCTTGGGAGGGATCTTAAGTTGGGCCACTTATTGGTTAGCCATTCCTTCAGTCTCTGATCCTTTGTCTTTGTATTTCTTGTAGGCATGACACATTTTGGATTGAAGGTTTTATGAGTGGGTTGCTGACTCCACTGGGAGTTTGCCTGGCTATAGGAAATGGCCACTTCAGGCTCCATATCCCCCCACTATTAGGAGTCTCAGCTAGGGTCACCCTTGTAGACTCCCTGGAGCTTCCTCCATCCCAAATCTCTGGCACAGCACCAAAAGATTGAGTTACCATTTTTCTGAACTAAGTTTGTGTTGCATTTTCCCTCACATGGTGGCTCATATGGGTTTAAGAGAGAAAGGTATATTGCAAAACGTGAGTTTTCCTGATGTGCACCACAAAGGCTGTGGGGAATTTGAAGCACAGAGTTGGCATGGTAACTACCCGCCAGTGAGAACCTAGTGAGCTAGATGGAGAGATCGTGGAGTTCCGAGTCAGAGTCTCCATGAGATACAAACAGGTCTGCCATTGACCGCCAGTGCATGGCAGGCCAGGCTTCCAGGCAGAGAGTTGCCAGCACAAGTGTGGGGACAAGCCAGTTCATTTTTTAATATTTCCTGCAATAGCTTACTGCCTTGCTTTTCCTCATGGCTTGCTTAACCTGCTTTCTAATACAGCTCAGGACCATTTGCCTAGTGGTGGCAATGCACATTATGGGATGAGTCCTCTCATATCAAACATTAATTCAGAAAATGTTTCACATATATGCTCATAGATCAATCTGATGGAGGCAATTCCTGCACTGAAACTCCCTCTTCCTGAGACTTTAGCTTGTATCAGTTTGACATAAGCTCATCAGCATAACATGAAGCTAAAGAGAAAAGGGGTTAAGAGTACAGGTGGTCCAAGGACTTTACCCTAGAGGGAGAAGTGTAAGGAAGCATTTCATGGCAGGAACATGTCTAGGAACAAAATGTCACATGGAGAGAGAACATGGAGAAGGACAAATTATGATTATCATATCTGCCTTCTCACCCCAAATACTAAGCAGTCACACAAGAATTACCTTTGTGGCCTGCACATCTCCGATCATCTTCTACCTCTTCCTTTCAGGGTGGTAGGTACATATGTACATTTGGGTATCACTCATCATCCATACCATAATGATCATTAATATGGGGAGGTGAGAATCATGAGAGAACTTGAAGAGCTGATGATGGTGTGAGTGAGATTAAGTGTCTGAGTTTTGAAAGAAGTGTTTTACTGCTTCTCCATTTAGTCTTTCTGTAACTCCAGGGAGGCTGTGCAAAGTCTTATCAAACCTTTGATTTCTTCTCTGATTTCATATAGGTGTAATAATAGTACAGCCCCAGAGAGTTGTGTTAATATTAAACACATGAAAAGTTGGGCATCTGCCAGTGGTGCTGGCTTCCTTGTCTGAATCATTGCAGACTCTTTTGACCATTCTACATAGCCTCTGGAGAGACATCAAACAGAGCAGACCAAGGATGCGACTATATACCAGAGTTCTAGTTTTCTGATATTTAGTATGGGTTTTTACCTTTTCCACTTCTCCTATGGAATTTGGGTTATTGATCTGTAAAATTAAAAGGTTAAATTAAGAGCAAAATGGTTTTGCATTTTCATGCCTGTTCTGAATTGTTGGCTGTAGATCTCTGTACTCATTCTGAAAGATCATTTGAGGTGTAAGGATGCAGTTCTCAGAGTTTTCTGAGATCTAGTACACTTTTGCTTCCTTGTTCTGAATTCAATGACACCACATGGCAACTCATGTTGTCAGCCATGATGAGATATTTGTCCTGTAGTTATCTGTGGATGCTGTAACCCAGGACTTCCCCTTGTCCCTAATGTGAGAGGAATGCCAGATATCTCATTAGTCACAAACCAATATGCAAATTCCCATAGGAAAGAAAGAGGAGGTCACTCCATGCTGACTGAAGGCTCCAGAGTGGGAGACATAGGAAGAAATGGTAGAACCACTATGTCTGCTTAGGTGATGTTTGTCTTCTTCCTGAGCTGGTGTTCAGAGTTTTCATACTTTCATGGGATATCTTGCTATGGGTAGGTATCTTAGTCATTAGTCTATTACAGTGAAAAGACACTGTGACCAAGATAATTCTTATAAAAGAGAGCATTTACTTGGGGCTTGCTTAGTTTTTAAGGTTTAATTCTTTATTATCATGGCAGAGAGCATGGTCACATGCATAGTACTTTAGCAGTAGATAAGTGTTTACATTTTGATGGGGGAAGGGGAAGAGAGAGGGAGTGGGATAAGGAGAGGGAGAGGGAAAGGAAGAGGGAAAAGAAGAGAGAGAAGGAAAAGGAGAGGGAGAGGGAGACAGAGAGGGAGAGAAGACTGGGCCTGGTATGGAGTTCTGAAACTTCAAAGCTCACTCCCACTGACATAGTTTCTCCAACAAAGCTACACTTAATCCAATAAGACTATATCTCCTAATATTTTTCAAGTAGTGTTTCTCCCTGATAATTAAACATTCAAATATATGAGCCTACGGGAGCTAAAGATTGTTATAATTCCCGAATCTCTCCAGTAAAAGGAATTCTCAGCCTTTATTATCTTTTGGCCACATTCTTCTTTCTGTTCCTTATAAGTGTCTGAGAATTGAAGAATTGGGTAGTGTTCAGATAGACTTACTGTAAATACTGGGCTCTCATTCCCTTTAACACAGCTACTTTAAATACTATAAATGCTGTTAACAGTTATCAATGTACTGCATGCTTAGATCCTAGAAAGGGATTTCAATAACTCCACCTCAAGAGCTGATGACCATAAATTTCTACTGAAAAGGTTTAGTATTGGCCATGTAGTATAGAACGCTCATGCTAGGAAAAACACCCACATCTTTTTCTTGAAGATTCTCCATTCAAAACATACTGCTAAGATTAGGAAAAGTGTGCTGTGATTGGGAGATGTGGGTTGGGAAGTACCTGAATATTTTTCCTCCTTATCATGCAATTTTGATGGTCTCCAGAATGAAGAAATATGGTCACAATAATAACATGCTATCCAGAGAGATAATGACATAATCATGAATTTCTACTAAAATTATTACAACTATCCAAAGCCACTCCATTGTCATATTTAATTCAGCAAAAACTACAGGTGGGAGGCAACTGTCATGGAGGGTCCTGGGCCCATAGTAGCCACCATCACAGGAGCAAGCATCTCAAAGAAGAGTGCCAACCCCAATAAAGGATACCTGCAGAAGCCATTAGGCTAAGTGACATGTTCACTTAGGGTGATGTATATTGATCATGTAAAACATGAACACTGTATAATGTGATTATCCAAACTCAGTCAGCTTTAAGAGAGCCAGCAAAAATGAAGGTGGATCCTAGTTCTGCAAACAAAGCTGCTTTGCCTTTGGGCGTAACATCCAGCAAGGCAAGCATGTTTCTATCATTTATTGTTTCATTGTGCATTTGTTAATTCAGTTGTTTCTTTATTATTTCACCAGTTGTTCACTTAGCTCTATGTAAGAGGAACTGTGTAAGTACGGGGAACAAAATTGTGGTTGAAATCTAGTAAAAATCTAGGTTTTTACTCACATGAAGCTCATTGTGTCTAATGGAGGCACATGAGGACTGACAAGAAGTCAAGACTGGTTACATATAGAAATAAATGCTCCCAATGAAAGGACTAGGGGACAATAGGAGTAGATGATGAAAGAATATGCCTAGGCAGAGTGATTATGCTAACTGTTATTCATTGTATATTTATTATACATGTATATATATCCTCCACAATTTGTATCCACCTTAAAGTGTAATCTTAATTAGAAATGAGATCTTTTAAGATGTAGGTACTTAGAAATCTTAAGATACACTAGAATTATGGTGGGCTCAAAACCAAGTAATGGGAACACATATTTTTTGTTTTTTGTTTTGTTTGTTTTGTTACTTTTTTTTATAGAAGAAACTGTGGGCACTCATCAGAAGCTACAGGGAAGAACGTCATGGGAAGACAGACAGACTGACACAATAACCTTGTAAGCTAAAGAATATGAAGAGCCACCAAGCTGAGAAAAGCAAGGAAGAGGCTTTCCCCTTATAATTTTGAAAGAGCATGGCCTCAAGAGTTTCATGAGATTGGTATATTTGGAAGGGAAAACTGTTTTCATACTAAGCCAGGTAGCATTTTGAATGTGGTACATTTCCTTCTCATGAAAACTTCCCCAGATCTTAAACCTCTACACTTTGGATCTTAGCTAGTAATCATTATTAAAGTAGAACAGACTAAGGTTTGGGATGGCTAAGGAGAGAAGGGAATTGTTGCTGTGGTGGTTTGAGTTAGAGTGGCCTATCATAGGCTCATATATTTGAATGCTTGGTCTCTAGTTAAAGGAGTTGTTTGGGAAGGATTCGGAGGTGTAGTCTTGTTGGAGGAGCTCTGTCACTGGGTTTGAGGTTTCAAAAGCCCATGCCAGACTCAGTGTCTCTCTGTGGCTGTTGGACCAGGATGTAAGCTTTCAGCTATTGCTCCAGCACCAGGTCTATCTGCTGCCATGCTCCTCATCCTGATAGTCATGGAGTTACCTCTCTGAAGCTGTAAGTAATCAGAAATTAAGTGATTTTCTCTTATAAGTTGTCTTGGTCATGGTATTGCCTCACAGCTATAGGGCAGTAACTTAAACAGAATGTGGTACCAAGGATTGGTGTATTGTTGTGGCATGTCTGACCATCTGTTGCTTAGAAAAATTTGTACTAATCTAAAGATTAGAAATGCTGTAAGCCAGGCTCAATGGGTCATCTCAGTAGAATAATGAAAAACAGTAGTGCTGGTGGCCATTTGGACAGTAGAAATTGGGATCAAAAAATTCAGAGGAAAAAAAGATTAGTAAATGAACTAGAGACCATTCTTGTGATATTTTGGCAAAGGATATAGCTTCTTTCTGCCCTTGTCCCAAAAAAATCTGCTTGAGAATAAACTGAAGAGTCTGCGTAGGCCATTGGCAGTAGAGACTCCAAGACAGCTAATATTGATTGTGTTGTGAGGTTGTTAGTAATCACTCTTATGCAGATCTATAGTGAAAAGAAGCAAGCTAGACAAAGAGAAAGAAAAAATGTACAGTTTGGGGAGAAAGAGAGTACTAGGGAGTATAATGGAGTTGGCTCAAGTCCAGTGCTCAAGAAGATAAAAGTTTAATAATAACTAGATGCAAATGGAATAAAGGGGTGGTGACCTCAAGACAAGACCCCACACAGCTAAGCTTCTGACTTGTGAAAAGCAACTAAAGAAAAGCTTAAGCAGTGAAAGAAACCAACAACAGAAAGCATGTACAAATATAACAGAAACAGAAGAGAATTACAAAATGAGGAGTAAAGAAGCACCAGGGTTATATTTGGGAGGGCATGGTCAGATGGGATGTCTCATCACGTAGAAAAGGTGAAAACCGTTCAAGGCTCAGGAAGAAAGCACACAAGCTGTAGACTCAGGTAAAACATCACTGGTGAATCTTTCTTCACTTCAGTGGAAAGAGAACTGTGTACCTCCTAGGCTCAAGTTTCAACCACATTGTTCCTCAGTTTTATCATTTACCAAATGAGGATAACATCATGTTAATGCTGCCCAGGAGGATTTCAAAGTTTCTCCTTCCCAGATAGACAGATACCAGTTGCTCAAAACTTGGCAGTTTTCCTTAGAAAATCACAGGGAACCAGAGATTGAAGTTCTAGCCTGGATATTGTGGTGTGCTTCACCTGCACTGTGGATGTGGTCTAATAATCACAATGATCATAATCACAGAAGTAGCAATCATGGTGGAACACCCACTGTTTTTCGGGGAGTACTCAACTACACGATCTGTTTAGATGTCTTCATGCAATTATGATACCTGCCTAGTGAGGTTGGTACTTTTGTCCCCATTTCTAGAAAAAGAGAAGGAGGAGAGGGCTATAGGGAAAGAGTGGTTTCAAGAACACTGTGGAGACGCATGGTGGTTGTTGAATTAATGACTCAATAAACAATGGAAAGAATGGATGGTTGATGATAAAGAAATAATGTAAGGCTCCTAAAATCCAATTTGGCTAAATTCTACACTTACATATTTCAGCCAACAGGGTTCTGGACATTTCTAGAACATTCTCTGGGTTTGTTTCTCTCCTGAGAGTTGAGCTAAGAGTCACCCCACTTCATCCCTTCTCTGTGGCTCCAATTACTTGCTAATTGGCATGCAAGGACCTCCCACCCCCGATCCAGAGAGGGAGTAGAAACTCAGAATCATGCCTATTAAGTCATTTTATGACAGTCATTATGTAATAAAGAGCATCTGGAGCCTGAGAAATCATTGCAAGTTTAAATTTGTTTTAAGTATAATTATCTCATCACACCATTCTTTCCCTGGGTGAGAGCAACCACATCTATAGCTAGTCTTTTATCCTTAGGCAAGAGCTTTGGGGTAGATGGCCTCCAACTCCTTTCATTTGCAGCAGGAATCGAGCCTTTACCTCATCTTGTCATGAGCCCAGCATGTACCAGGTACCTACACAAGCTGACATGTGTCACACTCTTATGGACATGAATGGTCCTTATGAAGGTTACCCTATCCTTTTTATGAGTTGGTTTATAGATCACAAAGTGGGCTATCTGTAATGGATGGGATAAGGATTTAGTGAACTAAGTTCAAGAGAAATCCCAGGTTACATAGCCTGTTATGGCGCATCAGTCACTTCTTGTTTTGAGAATCCACAGCAGACATTCACCTGCAGTCTCAAGTGCAAGTAGGTAAGACCCCAGGTCAATGTGTCCTGACCAATAAAATGAAGGGAAAATAATAGAGTCCATCTGTACCTCCATCCATATATCTTTCTATTTTCTTTCTCTACTTGAAAATCTAATGCGGGAAACTCTAGTGACTTAAAGGATTGTGGAATAGAGACAGAGGGAGCCTGTGACCCCGAGTCACTACATGGAAGAGAACTGCCTGGTCAGAAACAGTTGGACTGCTATGCAAAGAAGCATTAAACTTTAATTGTGTTAAGCCACTGACATTTTAGGATTGTTTTGTAACAGCAGTTAGCCAAGCTTGACTAATTTAGCTACCAATTATTGATGTAGCATAAGTCTGGATAGTTTGCAACATCTGGGGTTTCAGTACTCACAATATTGCAGTTTATCCCAGGTTTAGAGGAAAATTCAAAGATGCTTCTCCAGTTTGTCTAAGGGCTCATATTTTGTAAATGGGAAAGCTAAGATTTGAATTTGATAGTCTAACAAAACAAATCAATAGAATCCAAGCCATTTACATAGTACTGAGCAAGAATTTTATCTATTTGTTTTCATGGTTGAAAGTATCAAAGACTCAGTGCAGGGAAGAGCAAACACTAAGGAATGGGTGGAGACTGGAGCCCAGTCATAAGCAGAGGAGATGGAATTGTTTGTTTCTTTTGTGGGGCACAACCGGAAACAAGGAACAAATGCTCTTCATTCTTCTCTCTTTTCTTTTCTTCTTTCCCCATTCTCCTTCACTACAATAGTAGAAAAAAAGGATTTCTACCCCCCAAAGAATCAAATCATCCATCTAGAAAATGGGAAGTCCCAAGTCTGTTGTTTTTGATTTGGTTTAGAAGAGAAACCCATCAAGTGTCTTCTCTGCCCTCTTTGGCAGGGACAGTAAAGGCCTGCATGCAATTGAGGAGTAGGATTAAGTTTAGTGTCCCTTTCTGTGAATAATGCAAAAACAAACCCCTCTCAACTTCCCCAAAACTCAAGTATATCAATGCCAATCTTATTGGGTCAGACAACCCTCCTTTTGAATCTTTCTGAGATGTCAGAATTTGGGGCTTCATTTGCATTCTGTTCTCTCCTCTCATGCCTTCAAATTGGGTCTATATCTGAGAGCAACTGAAACAAGACCAGAAGGACCTGTGATTTCTCTCTTTAATTTTCTAGGTGGTCTCTATATTAGAATGTTCATGGTAAGAAACAAGTCCCAAATGAGCCACATCCAGGAGGGGCTGGAGTAGTGAATCGATGGAGCATCCAACAGGGCAGCCTATAAATGGAGATATAGTGTTTGGAGATACTGGAAGAGCATCCAAAACACCTCAGGCACATAAGCCCAAGGCTGTAAATCATCTGCTCATCACTTTTCACATCTCCTATTAAAACACACAGACAGGGAAGGTCAAAACAAAGGTTCTAAAAGACAGAGGCTGCGGTTGGACAGACTCATGCTGGAATAGGAAGCCAACTGGACTCTAGTCAGTGAAAAGATGCTCAATAGAAAAGCACAATTGTATTGTCCTCAACATATTTTGGCCTAGTCACTGGCCCATATGTGTTCACTTGTTATATAGCAAGATAAAATTCCAGTTCACTTTTCACATTTCCAATTTCTTTTCCCTTATCTTGCCTAAAGCCGATTCCTTAGAACTTGGAAAAAACTGGACTAGGGCTCTATGTCATACAAGAAGAGCCTTGCTCGATAACCTGAATGTATACATTGTTTTTGTATTGTGAAGGCAAGCATTTTGGGGTCTATTATAGAAAGATATTTTTCCAATTTGGGAGGTACCAAAAAGGGAGAGGAGCTCTTAAGACCCCACCCTTAACTACTGTTGCCACTTGATAGCTGCTATGGGAGGAAGAATCATTCTTTTATGAAGATGTAGTCAGTGGTGAATTTCCCATGCCTCAGTGGATGGCTCTACACCCATGAACACATGGACAGCATTATCTGGACTCAGTGGTGGGTTATTTAAACACACATGCACGCACACACACACACACACACACACACACACACACACACACACACACCGAAAGGGCATCAAATTGGGAAGTGGGCATGCTGGGGTGACCCTGTGGCTCTTGGAGGGGAAATAAAGGATGGTTATGATAACATTTTATTGCATGTAAACATAAAATTCTCAAAGAATGATGTTTTTAAAAAACAATAATTTAAATGTAACTTATACTTACCTTGTTAGGAAGCAAGAAGTTTACCTCTTCCTCCGCAACAAGGAAGTAGAGACTTAATATGAACTAAAAAGCCTGATTTCTCCATAGTGCCCTTAATCTGAGGGTTTACAGGTTTACCTTCACTGCAGGATTTGCCTGATAGCTTCTTTCTGTGCAAATATACAGCTTATCTTTTTAGGTGGAAGCACAGTGTTTTATTCTTTCTCTGTTAGAACAATAAATCTTTTAAAGTGGCTAATTCTATTCTCAACACGTTTAAGAATAATAGGTAGCCCCATGTGACTTCATATCCCTTTAATGCCTCACAATTTTCAAAGGTATGAGTTAGAGACTAAATTTTGGGACAGATAAAGGTGGTTCAAATTTGAGAATCTCGAGATTTTTGTAAAATATTAAAAAAAATCTTTTGAGATTATAATTACATAATTTCCCTCTTCTCTTTCTTCCCTCCAAACCTTTATCTTTTTCAAAATCATGACCTCTCCCCATTAATTGTTGTTATATATACACACACATATATACATTTCAGTCTGTATAATGTTACTGTATGTTTTCAGGGATGACCATTTGCTATTGGATAACCAATCTGTGTGCTCTTCCCTGGAGAAGACTATTTCTCCTACTCTTAGCATTCCTTAGTTACCTATGGTTCTTTGTGTAGGACTGAAGACTCATGGGCTTTCCCATTCCATATTAGCATGCTTGTTGTTGTATTGTTCACCTCAAGTTTACAAAATCACCATGGCAGGACCTTATGAGTGACACACTCACAGAAAACTCCCCTTTGCTCTGGTTCTCAGAACACCTGCCCAACAAGAGGAAAATCATGCCTTGTACTAGAAACCCAACCAACTCTTTTGGGCTAGTGAAGTTATGGATCTTGAGAAGAACCTACAACTTAAGCTTTTATAAAAACCAGAACAACAAATACCTAATTACATTTAAAATATTTGTCCATATACTCACAGAAAAGCATAGCTGTTATCCTACTTAAAAAAAAAAAACCTTCTTTTTGTAAGAGACCATCACAGAAAACCATAACTAATCAATCAAAATATAGAGTTGTGGAGCCCAGTTCCAGTGTTGTCAGCTTCTAATTATTATTATTTTTATGACAGGGTTTCTCTGTGTAACCCTGGCTATCCTGGAACTTGCTCTGTAGAATAAGGTGGCCACAAATTCACAGAGATCCACCTGCCTCTGCCTCCTAAGTGCTGAGATTAAATGTGTGTACCACCACTGCTTAATTTTTAAATTGTTTTTGTTTTTTTGTTTTTGTGTTTTCACAAGGCATGAGTCAGTTAACTTGTTTGGATTATTTATTTTGCTATATCTTTATTTGTATGAGAAGCAAATAGTTGTTCCTTGGGTTGTTGAAATGTATTTCTATCAGTAAATATTCACTTTGATGCCTTCTAATCATTCTCTATATGTTGTTATCCATGCATATGTAGCTACTTTATTTTCCCAGCCATATTTCTTTCTTATTCCAGTCTTCATCTTGAGTATGTTGACCACCTATACCAGAGACACTTGAGGACTCTTTACTCCTAAGCAAGAATAGTCATTGGGGGGGGGGGAGGAATGGGATGAGGGACTGTGGGAGGGAAGAGGGGAACAACAGCTGGAATGTAAATAAATACATTAAAAAAAGTAAAACTGAAGGATGCCTGTAGTACGAGATTCTTCCAAAGAGGGGTGGTGTGCAAATCTGATGAGAAAACTACAGAGGGCTCAGGAATCTAGGCAGCATACTTCATCCTCAAAAGAGGTAGCAGAGGAGTCACAGAAATGGAGTTTTAGGAAGTGGATGTCAGGATAGAAGTAAGAGAACTGAGGCAGAAGCAACTGTCCAGGAAATGGACCTGGGATGTCTGAGGAGTTGGGGACTTATTCTACCTGGATACCTACTCACTGATTCCCTCATACACACAGACTTTCCTGTCGGTTCATTCACTGAGTCAGTGTGGCATTTACTATCTAAATCGCTCACTCAGTAAGTGTCCAGGGCAGAGGAACTATCTTCTCCGTCTGTGAATCTGAGGAAGCTCTACAGAATAACTGGCTTTGACATCAGTCAGCACTTTGTTTCTTGTTGGATGGAAGCAACTGAGATGTCAAAGATTGTGATATCAGATGAGCTGTCACTTGTGATGGCTGTGTTGTAGAGTGATGGAAACATGGTTCTCTTGATGGAGTAATTGGTGATCCACCTTGCCTGTCCCACTAGTAATGGCCCAGGACGGTCCTAAGACAGCATGCTTTCAGTTGGATTCCACAAATACAGCTTAACTCCGGAAGAGACCTTCCACTACCCGATGGCCACAGAGGTGTGTACATAGTGATTTTGGGTAGTGATACTAGAGAGTCTTGTGGATGGAGGCAGCATTTTGGATTTTTCAGCAAGGCCATAGAATCTCCTGAAGACTGTCACGGTGTGAAGTGGAATCCTACGGGAAGTATCCAGATGCGGACAGGAGAAAAACGGCCTGCCTTGGTAAGCTGTGGTGCATCATTCTAAAGTATCTGAGAATAAAGATCATGGTTACTAGTCAAATGAGGATTACATGGGGCAAATGAGGACCCTTTCAGTGTAGAAGTTAGTTTTAAGTGTCAATTTAGAAGAACCTAGAATCATCTAGGAGGCTTGGTTTCTGGGATAGTGTCTTGAATGTTAATAGACATTGGAACACCCAGTCCACTGTGGGTGGCACTGCTCCCTGCAGTGAGCCCTGAACTGTGTAGGAGCAGAGAAAACTGGCAAGGATCTGTTCACTTACTTTTTGCTCTTGACTGAAGCTGTGGCATGGCTAGCTACTTGAGCTCTTGTCTTAACTTCTCTAAAATGCAGACTACATTTTGGAATTAGTAAAACAGGTAAAGTCTTTCCTGTTCTAGGTTGCTTTTGGTCATGGCATTTTATCACAACCAAATGATGAAACTAGCACAGTGAGTTCAGTGCTTTCAGTACAAGTGTAGAGACCTGAATTAAAACCCCCAGGATAGATGTAAAACTGGGCATGACCGTATGCATCTATGATCACAACATTTGGAAAATTCCTAGAATCTCATAGACAGGTATATAGTGTATGTAGCAGGGGTAACAAAAAACATAGCGTCTATCGAACAAAGTGGAAAAGTGGATTAACACTTGAGGCTATCTGCTAATATGCATGCTTTG
>JADRCD010237575.1:6719-25011 GCA_019843815.1 Montemys delectorum | reverse complement strand
AAAAAACTATACCAAAAACAAACTAAAACAAAAATACAAGCCCAACTTATGTTGCACATAATGCTCACTGGACCACTGTCAAATTCTCAGGGGGGAACCCCTTAAAGGAAACTGAGTCCTTTCCCATACACACTCCTTCTAGAAGACCATAATTATGGAGAGCTTCACTCCACCAGCCCTATCACAATTTTTAAGAGTTATCTCCAATGGATTTTTGTCTGGGATGTTAATTTTTGGGGGTGAGGGTATATTTAAAAGCTTTTTGTCAGAGCCTAAAAGATTACTCACTGGGTAAAGGCATGCTGTGCCAAGCTTGACAACCTGAGTTCCATCCCCAGGACCCACAGGGACACAAGAGAGAACCATTTCCCCCAATTGTCCTCTGTTGTGTGTCTCCCCTACAAGTATTTTCTATAGCTCTTTAACAAAGAGATGCAAATTATGAATGGATCACAGAGTACCAAGCAGATACAGTTTTTTGAGGCAGAAAGAAATACATCTTGTTCCAATACTAGCATGATTAGTTTAGCATAAGCCAAAGAATTTTGCTTTATACAAAACTGAAAATAATTAGAATGTGGGGGAAGGGACAGAGCTCAGTTGTTGAGCACTTGATTAGCTTATGCAAGACCTGGGTTTGATCCCCTAGTGTTGTAAGAAAAAGAAATCGAGACCTGGATAATGAAATGGATACATCTGTCCACATCCACCTTCATTGGAAAGGTGAGAATTGTTTCTTGCATTTCCCTCTTAGGCATCAACACACAGAGCTCTTCAGTTTCTGACCCATGCTTTCTTGATTCTATAGAATGGCATTTTCTGCATTCAATTCATTCATTGCAATTTTTTTTCTTATTTTGTAATTACTTTATTTTTCAATAAAATATTTTGTTTGCATGTGTATGCATGTGTGAGCTGGTGCTGTGGTATGCATAGGGCGGTCAGAAGGCACATTTTGAAGTTTGGTGCTTTCTTCCATGTCATGTGAGCCCTGGGCCTGCAATTCAGGTCATCAGGCTTGGTACCAAGCATCTGGACCCACTAAGCCTTCCTACTGAGAGCGTTTCGTTTTTCCTGAGACAGCTCTCCATCTGTAGCTCTAGCTGACCCATTCTGGGATCGACCTCATACAACCTTCCTATTTCCAGTGCCGGAATTTCAGGCATAAGTGGCCTCATTCTTTTATTCAGTATTTATCCAGGATTAACCAGGGTATCAAGATGAATCTGCTGGTTCATCAACCTGGATTCTTCCTTTTCTTCTTTTTGTGTTTCCTAGTCAGAGAGTTAGGACTGGGCTGTGCGTATGTCTTTTGATCTCAGCCTTCTGATCATAGGCACCAGTGGTGATTCTGCAGCTTTCTTGAGCAAAAAATTTACCACTAATGTTTATTTATGACTTCCTATCAAGCATGCTCCCTGGAAGGGCCTTGGACATTTCAAATAACTCATTAGGTTAGGGTGGAATAACTCCTAATTCAATAGCAGGTGGAATCTCTCTACTACTGTTGCTGTGTTCTCTTCCCACATATATTACCCATGGAGGTCAATGCCTGAATTCAGAAATAGAATGGATTTATTTATGGTTTACATGGCCTATCATTCTCACGTTCTCCTTCCAACGTAAAACAAAGGTATGAAAACTACTTATTGTGCTGCTGTTGATTGGGCTTCGGAGAGGCAGAGCAAACTGGTCTGGTTTCAAGTAGACAGAGCCAGAATTCGGTTCTACCACTTAGCAGGCTCTTGATGTTGGATCTTTCAGACCTGAAAATGAGAAGTCTTGTAATGCTTACTTCATAGACATGTTTTGTGGGTTGAGGACATTTCATGTATCCCGGGACTCTAAGAAGTACCATGGAACATGTAAGAAAAGGGAGGGGTTGCAGACATCTCAGTCCTCCCCTGACAGAAGGATGACTCTGCAAAAGCAATCATGCTCTACTGAATTCATTCTCATGATAAAGCAAGCTTGCACTGGTTCATCAGGGTTGATGATACATATTTGAAAGATTTTGTGTCTGTTCTTAAATTGTTGGCAGTTTAAGGTTTGAGGCTACTGTTTATACTGACACCAGAGAAATCAGAAAACATTCTGAAACAAGGTTTTATTCATAGGCTCCTTCAAAGTTTTATCAGCACACCCCTGTTCTTCCTAAGTCTCTTTCAATAGTCTTAGTCAGCTAATTTATGCAACTTCTCAGCACACAGTCTGGTATGTTAGAAGTTCCTTAAATAACAAAACAAACAACTCCCCCCCCAACCCCACCAAAAAAACCAAAACAAAATTCAAGTTTGGGTAGTGTTACTCCTGTGACTTCTAAAAATAACTAAATAATAAAAACATTATTAGAAGCCTCAGAACATAGTAAGTACTTAAAAAAAGATCTTAATTTCTTCCTCACTTAGAAAAATATAAGTATGTCAGTGAAAAAAATGAGGATTGCAAGGTTACAGTTTACCCTCAAGTCTCAAAGTCTCACTTTAAAAGACCTTTTAATTTTTTTTTTTTTTTTAAGATTTATCTATTTATTATATGTAAGTACACTGTAGCTGTCTTCAGACACACCAGAAGAGGGCACCAGATCTCATTACAGATGGTTATGAGTTATCATGTGATTGCTGGGATTTGAACTCATGACCTTCGGAAGAGCAGGCAGCTCTCTTAACTGCTCAGCCATCTCTCCAGACCCAAGACCTTTTATTTTAAAAATTATGTGTGTACAAACCACAAGAAACTCAAGAAAAAAGAAGACCAAAGTGTGGAGACTTCAATCCTTCTTAGAAGGGGGAACAAAATACCCATGGAAGGAGTTGCAGAGACAAACTATGGAGCAGAAACTGAAGGAAGGACAATCCAGAGATTGCTCCACCTGGGAGTCCTTCCCCTATTCAGTCACCAAACCCAGACACTATTGTGGATGCCAGCAAGTGCTGGCTGACAGGAGCCTGATATAGCTGTCTCCTGAGAGGTTCTGACAATGCCTGACTAATACAGAAGTAGAGGCTCACAACCATCCATTGGACTGAGCACAGGGTCCTCAGTGAAGGAGCTACAGAGAGGACTCAAATTGCTGAAGGGATTTATAGCTCCTTAGGAGGAACAACAATATGAACTAACTAGTACCCTCAGAGCTCCCAGGGACTAAACCACCAACCAAAGGGTACACATGGTGGGACTCATGGCTCCAGCTGCATATGTAGCAGAGGATGGCCTAGCTGGTAATCAATGAGAGGAGAGGCCCTTGGTCCTGTGAAGGTTCTATGTCCCAGTGTAGGGGAATGCCAGGGCCAGGAAGTGGGAGAGGGTGGGTTGGTAAGCAGAGAGAGGAGGAGGGGAAAGTGGTTTTTGTAGAGGGGAAACCTGAAAAGGTGATATTGGGGGGCGGAGAGGGGGATATGTGCAAGTAAGTGCAGCTACTCTTGGAGGCCAGAGGTGGTGCCAGATTCCCTGGAGTTGGAGTCACAGGCAGTTGTAAGCCACCTAACATGGCTTGAGGCAAAGTGAGGTTGTCTAAAAGAGTAGCAAGTCCTCTTAATTGTTGAATCTTATTCCCAGCCACACACACCTCAGCTTTCGAGTCTTAAAACAAAGTGGAAATCATTTTCTCTCACTGAGCAGAGTTGAGGGTCTACCTTTGAGCATACCTATATGCATGACATGATAGAAACCAAACGTAGCCCCCGTCTGTCTTTTCTCCATTTCATTCTGTGTGCTCTCCTTGGATGCCACAACACCTGGTTGACTGGGTTCACTTCTTACCATCCTGAGGCTGTTAGTACCCAAGATGTGTCCAGAAGAGGAAAATGGGCGATTAATCCACAGAGTGGTGGTGGCAGCAATATTGTTTATGAAATGATAGTTGCATCAGGTAGCAGCAAGTCTCAGCATTAGCACAACAAAAGCTCCAAGCCAGACCATCTGTTGCCACGTGGACAATCTGGTGGGCTTGCCAAAGCCATTTATCTGTGTCGAGTACATATCCAGCTCGGCCAGTCCTCATGCTGAGCAGAAAGGAAATTTAAAGAAAGACCCATCATTTATCATTGTAGACAGCTGGGCTAGAGTGTGGGCAGAAAATACATTTTTCCATTCTTCCTTGAAAAAAAAAAAGACCCTGAAGATGGTTAATGCTTGCTCAGCTCCAAGATTCGTGCTACCTACAGCCTCCCCAGCTTACAATTTTCTTTCTACTTTTCTATGCTGTAGAAGGCAAGTTATAACTGTGGATACTTGATTCTTTGCCCCAAGGTTTCACTTGCAGATGGTACCTGCAGTTCTTTGGTTTTGGACTGAAGTGAGCATGCTTATTTCTACCTCCCCAAAAAGAGCTCCAAAAATAATCAGTTTCTGCAGGACCCATTGTCTCTGGAGCTCAACAAGGCTCAATGGTCATACAGACTGTCTGGTACATTCTTATGCAGCTGTAACATATGGACTCATCTAGCTGAACCTTAGTGTTCTGCAACATGTCAGCAACAGCTTTAACCCTGAAGTGGTGTTATGCACGGCCACACACAGCTTATGAAGTACCTTCTCTACATAAAAACAAACAAACAAACAAACAAAAAAACAAAAGCAAATTCCTTGTCTGAGACAAGGTATTACTAGCATTATATATTGATATTTTCTTTAATCTGGAGTGCTCTCTCTCTCTCTCTTGAGAGAGTTTTACTTTGTAACCCACATTGGCCAAGAACTTTCTGTTCTCAGTAATACGTCTGCTTCAGCCTCCTGAGTGCTAAGATTACAGCTATAAGCCATTACAGATGGCCGTTTCTTTTGTTTTCAAGACAAATGAAATTATCTTGAATTGTTTTCATGGGCCTTAAAAACTAGCATGAGCCATAGGCACTGGGTCCTGTAAACAAACAGAAAGGTCCTGTGAACAGAGACATACATACAGATAATGGTGTTTTGTCTTCTGGTATTTTCTCTAGCCTAAGGTTGATCTTTATGTTTGTAAATTAATTAAAACATTTTCATAGATCCTAAATATTTCTGTAAGCCCTAGGTAATAGGAATACTATGACAGATAGAGAAGTTGTGTGTGTGTGTGTGTGTGTGTGTGTGTGTGTGTGTGTGTATGTGTGTGTGTATATATATATATATATAATGTGTACATACATATATACATATATCATATACATAAGCACATACATTATATCATATAGGCATATACATACACATACATTTACACATACAGGTGGAATGGTTAGTGTATTTTTACCTATGTGTCTATCTATACTGGTACTTAGTTGTCAGAGTTCTATGAATTAATTGATGTAAAACTCTGATGCTGGGAGCCTATTAAGATTTGGCTAAATGTCAGTCCCTTCTCAGCGCACATTGCTTGCCTGCCTTCTATAATGCTAAACACACTGAGAAGCAATAGACATATGGCCAGAGCAGAACCCCTTGATTCAGAACTCCATGAATAAATGAAACATGAAGAAACACTGAGGTTTCCACCAACCTATTCTCTTGCAGCAAGTAACCCCCTCCCTTGCAACTCCCATTTAAATGAATGGTGTTGCTCGTCCACAGAATTGGATAGATGGTTAATGATGCATGAACACATTTTATAGGAATCCACTTGACCTGCCAGGGATCAATTCCATGATTTGATTAAAGGCTTAACCTTTCAAGTCCTGTGTTGACCTCATCTTCACAGATAAATCTCCAAGGCTGATGGATCCTGGCATTTAAGATGGGCTCAAGCAAAGATAGTGTCCCTATTTCCACTGTTTCTAATAGTGATGGAGTGGACGATGGATCATAGCCATACTATGCTACTGGGCATGGCTGGTGGCATCACTTTGGGTAGCTCTTAAGTGTTCTTCAACCTCATTTCCCGTTGCATTGACTACCAAGATAATGCTGCAGGGTTATACCCTTGTTTCTCAGAGGGAGGGCTACGTATACTTCAGTGGCTTCTGGGCATGTCTTCTGGTAGGACCTTCTAGGGCTGCGACTTTCTCCACCTCTGTAACTTCTAGGCTGTTACATATAATAGGAGTTGAAAAATGAGTTTAGTGGTTAAGAATCAGCTGTGTAAAGCACTGGACGCCTTGACAGTTCCACCTGATATTAATTATGATATTTGAAAGAAGTGGTTAAACTGTAAAGTAAAATGAAATAGGGATACATATATGATTCCCCCAAAGAAAATTATCCAAGAATCAGTTGAGGGGATTTACTTAGTAAAACAGAAATGAAAACAGGGTTGGTGTTTTGTTGGGGGAAAGACTGGAAATGAATTTGTCATGATATCATGAGGTAACACACTAAAACCATGACCAGCTACAAGGAGTTTAGGCACTGGCTAGGCACCACAATGGGCAAGTGATGCATTAAGGGAATTTACTTCCAGGGCTAGAGGGGAGGTGGACTTCCCTCTCTCACTCCTGATGGTGATTGAATCATGTTCTGTGCACTCTGATGCTCCAGGGTGATGTCACAGTAATGATGTTTCGTGATCTTTAATTGTGGGCTCCACAAATTTCCACATTCTTCCCTTTAAAACCAGAGCTTAAAGCTTCCTGGGATGTGATAAGCCAAATAGGCACATATCAAAATCATGACCAACATTTACTTACAAAATTTGAAGAACTGCCCTGTGTGCATATATAATCTTGTTAAATGTCATTTAAGCTTTCTAGCCTCTTTATCAGATTTCTTTTTCTCCTTTTCCTTCTTTCTCTTCCTTCACTCTCGCATCCTTTTCCTTCCTCCCTGTCTCCTCCTCTTTGTTTTTCTCCCCTTTCAAGACAGCATCTCCAGTCTGGCTGGCCTATGTACCCAGAGATGGCCTTGAGCATCTCCTTGTCCTGCCAGCTCCCTAAGAGCTGGAGTTACAGACATGTACTATCAGAGCATGTCCTTTTCCTGCCAGCTGGAGTTACAGACACATCTGACTTATGTCGTGCTGGATCTTCAAACCAAGGATTCATGCACGTCAGCCAAACCACCCTACTGAGCTGCATCTTTGCTCATGTCAAGCATCTTCTCATGTCTACGTTTGATTTCAAAGAAAGAAACTGAGGTTCAGGGGTGTTGAGTTACTCCAGTGTCCTATAATGAGGCAATGAATGAAAATATAGGTATACACTTACAACTCTGTAGAACCAAGCTTAAAAAGTGCTTGCAGGGAAAGTGCTGCAAGGAAGCTGTGGTAGAGCTTCTAGCTTCAGCTTATAGCCTAAGCAAGTTCAAGTTTGTTACTTATTTCTGTAAATATGAATTTGAGTTGATAGATCATCTCATATCTACTCAGTCATGTGACACAAGAGCTTAAACAGCCATCTTTGGTTTCAACATTCAGTAAAGACTGTACTGACTTTCTAAACAGTGAGTCTTCCATGGGACTAACTTTGAACTTGACAAAGGTCCAGTACATCACACATGCTCCCAAAACTGTTTGCATCCTGAACTACCAGCGTGTTCTCTCTTCTTCCAAATAAATTAAAACTTAGATCATTGAGGAGCAAATCAATGGTGCAGAAATTTTCATAATTATCTCTTGCTGTAGTAGTCCTGAAATCTACTCTAAGTGAACTATTGCACAGCCCCAAACATGTGAGACCAGAAGAGCCAAAGTCAGAACTTAATTGTTAAGCAATTGCCTTCCCAGGTCTAAAAGCTTGGTGGAAATGAGAAATGGATCATGCTGAAGGTGTTCAGAAGCAGAACGGTGGTCACTGAAGACAGAAATACTGATTTAGGTTTCTTCCTCTAAACAAAGCAAAAGGAGATACAAAAAGATTCTTGATATGGCCAGGGTAGTTTGATTTGTGGGTGTATTGCTGGACACGCATGAAGCCCAGGGTTCATTCTCCAGGACTGCATAAACCAGATGTGGTAGAACATGATATTCAGGCTGGTACAGCAATGGCTGGGCTGCTTGCAAAGGAGATAGTCTCTATGGTGGGAAGTTTTGTGAGGAATTCTGTAGAATAGTCTGTGCACTTATGTGATTGGGCTAAAGTTACAATGACCTCTGAAAATGAAATCCAAAACACATAAAGTTGTCTAATAAACATTTTGTATTTGTTGAACCAAAGAATAATAAAAATAATTAGAACAATCAGACCTTGTGAATTAAGTCTGGCATTTAATTTCATTTTTATAGCGACATACTTTTAATAATAAGCATCTTGGCCAATGGACACACAAGAAAATCTAAGAAAGCAAATCCATTACTATTTCTTTATACCCTGACAAACAGTATTTGGATAGGAAGAATTTGTTGTGCCTACAGCAAAGAACCTAGTAAGACTGAGTTATCCATGACCGAGTTACATATAAAGTTGCTTAGCACAGTTTCAGATTCATACTACATGTTCAATAGTTCTTATTTTCTATTATAATCTCAGAAAATAAAAAAATAATTAAAAAATCTTTGCTACTATAATGGCATGGTCATTACAGTACATACCGTGGTGGTTAGTCATTTGTACACAGAAATTTGAATGGTATATTTGCATAGGAGAAAAGGTGGAAAGTTAGATTAAATTGCAAAGTCCTTGCCTCTGTGATATTTGCTTCCCATCTGTAAAAATCTGCAGGCATATATGCATCCATGCTTGTATTTTCTTTGCACCAAGGGCCTCTGCAAGTAACATTTTCTTTCCTTTTCTGGTACAGGTTTTACTTTTTATTGGTATAGCATGCATCCCAGGAGACAAAGTTAATTGTGATAAGTATATGTAATGTATTAAAACGTATTTAAATATTTAAATCTTTCCATTTGAACCCAATTTTTGAAGTATACACTGACATCTAAGGCTTGTTATTATAATGATTCCTATATGAAATTTGCATATTAACCTCCAATTTTGGGTACAACAAAATGCAAATATGAATAGCTATCTCTCTGGCCAGTAGGTGGCGAACACAAACTCTCCCAGCTTTTATTGCAAAACATGGTTGTAACATACTAACCAGGATTATAAAGCACATAGGAAATGTAGTCAACAGGAAATTAGGTGCAGACTCAAGTAAGTTGTGGGGAATTGCTTTAACTGTGTCTGACCAATGGCTCCTCAGGGCAGACAGAGAATGATCTTTGAATTACATTCATGTAAGTTTTACTTTTTATTGAACAGTGTTTGTTTCATTATATCTAGTTAAGTTTGTCCTTCCTTTTAATTTTTTTACACAAATTACTAAATTAAAGACTTCTTTTAGATAATACTACTCACCTGTCTATCTCACTAATGGACTTAGCCACTCTTCAAGTAGCCACCTTAGAAGAATGAGTTGTCAAGCTACCTTATAGAGTACTTGATCTAATTAACTAGGATTCTCTTTTTGCTCAGGTGTAAGGAGTATTGGATATGCAGCCAGCGGCTCAGACATACCTAAAATCAAAATGAATGTGTGTTGTGCTTGAACAGATGAGCCCCCAACATGCCAGGATGCTGCAGAGTGATGGTTTTTCTATTTGAAGGGAGCTGTTCCCCACATAAAGTTGGAAGGCGGCCGGCAGCTGATCCACTTTTGGCAGGTTTGAGGAGTCCAGATGTCCATCAGGAAATGAGTTATTTAATGTATCTGTGGGCTGTTTGCAAAACGGGAATGCCTCCATTTTTTCCAAACATCAAGTGGGCAAATGCCAAATGTCTCTGCCATCCACCCCAACTTGGACAAGGATATTAAGTGCACATAAAGGATTCTTTCTTTCCTGTCCAATGCAAATCAAACATTTGCATTGCAATTCATATCAACTTAATTCTATTTCTTACACAGAAGGAGCTCTATTAGGCCACTCTGCCAAATAGCCACTGTCTGGTGAACCTTTCCCCTATGGGGCAATTATCCAACTGATCTGTTGCTGTAACACTTGCATATAATGTGATACTATTCCATATACACCTTTCATTATATTTAATCATCAGACCCAAACAGCCAAAGAACTTACAACAACAACAACAACAACAACAACAACAACAACAACAGCAACAAGAAGAAGTCTGATTTAAATAAGGTCCCCTTAAGACCTGGCACTAGAGAAAAAAATTATATTGGGGAGGAACCACCTATAGACTTTGTCTGTCTGTTGACATCAAATATTTTGCTTGAATCCAACTTCCTAAATTCATGCCTTTAAATCTTACGTAAGTGTGTGTACTGAATCCATGTGAATGGCAGTGATTTACATTATTTAAAGTGTCTTTTAGGGCTGAGGAGACAATGGAGCAGCTGCTAAAGTACCTGTTTTACAAACATAGGAACCTAAGATGGATCCCAAGAACCTGTGGTAAAAAGCCAGGTGTGATGGTGCATGCTTGTCATCCCAGTACAGAGGAGACAGATACAAGCAGATCTCTGGAGCTCACTGGGCAGCCAGACTGGATAAATCTGAATTTCAAGATCAGAGAGAGATCCTGCCTCACAAATAAGGTGGAGAGACACAGAGGAACACAGAGATCTGATGCTAATTTCTGGACTTCACACATACATACACATGCACATGCCTCTGCACTCTCCATCATGTGCACACACTCAAAAAAGCGTGGACATCCAATATACAGACACATAAACTTTAAATCAATGTGCCTGTTTCCCAAGGAAAAAGCACATATGTATATGAATGTCAAATATTGTGAAACATTGCAGAGTCCTAGAATTGTAGGTATCTATGGATCTTCCTACATAGTTTGCAAAGTGCTCACACCTCATGTAAAACTCTATTAGTATTTGAAGAGACAGTCATAACTGGTCAAATAACATTCAGTGACCTGAATGTCCATTTGCTATTTTCATTCGAAATGGCAGACTGCATTGCACTAAGTGCTTAGGAGAATTAGCACATTTATGAAAGACATCCCATTTGAATGTCCTGGTTAAAAAGAAAGACAAAATACATATGTTAAAGAAGTAAGTCACAAGTTACATGTATTATGAAGAAATGTGGGAACGCTGGCATGTGGCATTTTTAGAGTGTCTTCTATGTCCTAATCAGCTCTAGGGTGTTGCAGTTCAAAGTTCTCAGCAGATCTGTCTGGGGCATATTGTATCTATGTGTCAAATGATACTGACCATCCTTACAGTGTATGAGTCTTACAGTTTGGCTGCTTATGAGATGAATTTACCTTCATTTTCACAATCCATTACTGCTGGAGCAGACTATTTGCCTGTTCACTGGCTGACAAGTTTTCTCTCGCTTTGCCTGGCTACCTCTTCTGTTAGGCAAACCATTTGAGAAGGAGCTCTCAGGTCCCTGTGGCAGGATCATCCATGTGTAAAGCTGCAAAAATAAAGTTTAGACCCAGTACAGAGGATCTCAGATGTCTGAGTGAATAACCATCACCTATGTATACCCTACAACAACAGGTGCCCTCCATTAGCTTCACAGGTCCAGACTCAGTACTCGTTAGGGAACATACTGTATTGCATTAAGTCAATGAGATGAAAGAGCAAATCAGATTCAAAGAGAAATTGCTCACAGTTCTGAAGGACTCAGTCCATGGTCCCTAGTTTCTGGATCTGTAGAAATGTGGAAAGTTCATGGTGCAGAGAATAGAGTGTTGAAGAGCTGCTCACCGCATGGAAGCCAGTAATCTGAGAGGGCAAGAGAGGAAGAGACAGGGATGAATACACATCCTTCAAGGACCCATAAACTTGGCCTAGATCCCACCTTCTAATAGCCTACATGGCCTTAAAGTCATCAGCCTACAGGAGCTAATTGCCTCTCAGCAGCACAGAATACCAACAGGGAATATCCAGGAATCGGTGTGTTTGACAAATAGTCCCACATAATTCTGACATAGATGGTGAGCTACTCACAAGCTTGCGTTCATCAATTATGGTAAAACTGTGACTGCTTTATCTCTACAGAGCATGGACGGCTAAGAGAACCATCCCCAGAGTCACTCCACACAAGTAGTTCTATGCAGTATCCATCTAGGAAGTTTACCACCCAGGAGGTGGTCATGCATTCTCATGTAGACATGGATTTAGGGGATGGATAAATATGGCAAAAGAAGCTGCCCCAGCCACAAAATAGTATTGATAGTTTGAGCTTAGCACTTCAGCCTTTTGTGGGATCTACTTTCTGATAATATAAACTTGTGTGTATTTTGGGGGTAGTTTAGGAACTCAGAGAGAGAGAGCGGGGGTGGGAGGGAGGGAGGGAAGGAGAGAGAGAGAGAGATGGAAAGACAGACAGACAGACAGAGATGTGTGACTTATAAAGAACAGACACTCAATAAGTGACACTTTAAGTCCCCATTACTGTGATTAATATCCCTTTAGCCAGGCCATGGTGATGCTTGTCTTTAATCCCAGCCTTTGGGAGGCAAAGGCAGACAGATCTCTGCTCATAGCCAGCCTGGTCAACATAGTGAGTTCTAGGACAGCCAAGGCTACACAGAGAAACCCTGTCTTGAAAAACCAAAACCAATAAATAAATAAATAAATAAATAAATAAATAAATGCCCTAAGTTGCAGTGATGGGCCTTGGTAAAGCTGACTCTAAGCAGGGATGTCTTGTTGACTCCTTCCCCTCCCCCTCTACTTTCTGCTTCTCCCTCCTGGTTTTTTGTTTCTCTTTAAGTGGCAATGCTGGCTTCAGATGAGCAGTTCTCTTCCTTATATTTTAAATACTGTAGGAAGTCAGGTTTTTGACAGCTCTCATCTGCACAAATATAATGCCAAGAAAAGGAATGGGGGCGGCGGGAGCAGACACACTCTGCCTGCATGGAGGTGTGCAAAGTGGCTGATTAGCTAGATATTTTTAAAGTTTCATAGGTGTGAGGCAGCCTGCACTAATGAGAGTTTTAGGGGATTTCTCAAATCGAAAGTGAAGGGTGCCAAGAGTGGAACATGACCTTGGGGCTTTCCTGTACATGTTAACTAATATTACAAAGGACTCCCTGAAAACCCTTGAAGTAAACTTCAGCAAGAGGACATGGGGAGGGACAGGTGAGGAGGCCCAGGCTTGGATGCAGAGCTAATGATGGCTGCTATAAATAGATGTGTTCGAAGGACTAGGGCAGAATATCATGGGTAGTCTGTTAAGAGCAAGACTCAGAAGGCTCTGGGGCTAGAAATGAGGGACAAGGATACACTGCAGTGTTTTATTTGGAAGAAAAATGAAAGGCAACTTTGCCTCTGGTCACCAAAGTACAAGACTGACAGGGTTCCCAGCTGGTCCTAGCTTTTTCAGGAAATGTGTCTTGAGTTAGGATGTTTTAGGGGTCAGACTCACAAGGAGGGATGGGCTTGGGAAAAGTAAAGCAGATAGTGAACCCCTTATATGGTGACCCAACCACTTGGCAGTTTTCCCAAGCTTTGTTTCGGGTACTGTCAACCACAGACTCCTCCAAGGGAATCTGGGCTGGGAGGGGATTAGTTCAGAGCAAACCAACCATGAACAGTGTGTGCTCAGTAAACTGTTGATAAAAAGGTGCATGCAGATCCCATTTTTATTATACAAAGCACAACTGTGTCTTCATATGGCTGCTTGGTCTGGTGCTGAGGGTGGCTGGGAGGGAGCGCCTGACAGAAGTGGTAACTGCATTGTGAGGAGATGCAGCTGACTCAGGAACTAGCACTTTTCTGGAGTGAAGATATGTGGAGCCTAAAGGATTTTATGCCTTTCTGGACCCCTGGTTTAATCACTTTTTCATACTCTCAGTACTTAGCACCCAGAACTCCCTCTGTTTTTCTGTCTCATGATTGATTCTCCTCACTTACATGTATGTGGATGATCTGGAGGCTAAAAATCTAGGTTTAAAGACTCCTTCAGCAGCATAGAGTCAACCTTGTGTGAGCCCATATATATTCCTACAGAGTTTTGTCATTTGCAGAAATCCTAAAAATTCTCCTTCTTTAAGTACTTTGCAGGGGGCTATGGAAAAAAGACACAACCAGTTCTCTTCCTGACACAGCCACCTGGAACACAGCCAACCTGGTGACTATCTGACTTGAAATACCTTGGAAGTCACAAACTCAATCTTAAAAAAACCAAATGCATTCTGTATTCTCCTTTATTATATATTCAAGTCAGCTTTAGTGTGAAATAATACTGCCCTCCCCAAATTGAAAGATGACTCCCCCCATACATTCATATGCCTTCTGGTACACTGTGTGCCCTAGTTTTAAAGTCCTTTGAACAGAATAAAGTAAAAATAAAAAGAAAACCTATAAAACACTGAATAAGTGGAAGACATTCATAAAGTTTTTATTTATTAATAAATGATCATTTTAAATAATTAATGCCAATCAAATCCACTTAAGTGGACCAGGTCCTTTAGGAATTAGAGGCAGCTTTAGCCACAGCTAAAGAACTCCCCTGCTCCCCACAGAGAGAGACAGAGAGATAGAGAGATAGAGACAGAGAGACTGAGACAGACAGACAGACACACACATACACACAGACAGAGACAGAGAGAGACAGAGACAGAGAGACATACAGATGGAAGGACACACAGACACACAGACACACACACACACACACACACACACACAGAGAGAGAGAGAGAGAGAGAGAGAGAGAGAGAGAGAGAGAGAGAGGATAATCTCCCTTCTTCCCTAATCTCCTCTGAGTATTTTCTTCACCATTGTTACTGGCTTCTAGGTAAGGCTTATTTTTTTCATCTCATTTGATTGAGATAGTTAAAGCTATATTAAAAGCCGCCACACATGTAGAAAACAACAGCTATCCAACACCTCACCCATGATGCATGGTGTTGAATGGTCTTCAAACATGCCTTTTATTGACTACAACAGGTCTATACAATAGGTTTTATATGTGATTTTTTTTTCAGAAGAGACATAGAGGCCCAGGGAGGTAAGCAATTCCCTCAAGGGCACACAATGTAGGTGCGGTGCAGCTTAGAAACAGATGTCTGTTATACATGGTCTTGAGAAGCTTTAGAACAGAGAAGGTGAAAAGTTGACTAGAAGAGAGACTCCTCAGTAGAGCGGCATGAATGCTACACCAAATTCTCCATTGATCCAGGTTTTTTGAGCTTTCACCCAGGCTTGTGAATCATCCATGTGCCTGCACATAACCTTAATGAACTCATCAGTTCATTCAATTCAATGCCCCAACTCTGTCCATAGTTTATGTTTGTAAATAAAGTTTTATTAACACACACCTATGTATAGCCATGGTTCTACTGTCAGCATCTACTTTGGGACTATAAGGGCAATGTTAAATTGTTACAACAGCGACTCTCATAGAAAGCTTGGACTGACTCCATCTAAAGCTCTTATTATTCATTGCAATTGTTATTTTCACGAGAGGTTCTTTGTGAGAACTGGAATCTGATGTGTAACTGAATGCAGAACTAGCTGAGATTCAAAGGTTATGTTCAGAAGAAGAAAGATACTAGTGGGAGGTCTTCAGCCATCCATGGTGGCTTCATGATCAAACCGGAGCCCAGCAAAGCTCTGTCTAACTGACCTCCTTCAGCCTATTGTCGCTCCTTGTTCTGTAATGTTTTCCTTTCAATTGAAAATATATTAAGTCCTAGGAAGTAAACTTAACTTAAAAAGGCTCCAGAATTGTATAATATTTACAATGCCTCACTGGGATGGTAATACAAGCTGTGATAATAATTTGCAAGAAAGACTTCTGTCAGAGATGCCAAAATGCTGGCAAATGGTGTAGGGATGCCCATTGTAGTTCATGCTGGGGCAGAACTTTTCGCTGTCAAATGTCTTGGAGTAATTCATGCTATTGTAAATAACCAAAAATTTCACTGGACATGCAACCTCCTTTGGTTACTCTGGTCTATGATTATCAATCTATCTTGGGTGAATACATTTGTCCATATCACTCCAGGAAAAGTCACATAACATGGATCTTCACTGATAGGAAGGTTGGGACAGCTTATCTTCTACATTTCTAAATTTCAGAGAATCCAGAAGGAAGGAGTTGCTTCCCTCCTCATCTATGCTTTCACCAGAGCTGCACATAGGGAAATTTGGCCTGCTATGCAGTTCACACAACACCAAAAATTACAGCGTAAACCTATAAAGCCTTCCTCAGCTTCGGTAAGAGTATTGGTAAGGTTATATTTTTAGTGACATTTCTCCTCTTTCTCTGACTTCTAAGTGTTTGAAACTTAGGTGAGTGGACAATTGTACTCTTTCCTGGGTAGTTACACAGTTGCCTCCAGTTCTTTGTGCAGGAGTGAGGACGCTTGGAGATTTCCCTGTCCTCTTTAGCATGTTTCTTGTTGTCTTTGTTCAGCTCATGTTTAGGCAGTCATATTGGTAGACGAGGCCATGAATTTGAAAGAGAACAAAGAGTGATATGTGGGAGAATTTGAGGGAGGGAGGAGAAAGAAAAAATGGTGTAATTGTGTTATAATCTCAAAAAATAAAAATATTAATAGTAAAAAATATCAAAACTTAAAACAAAGGAACAAAATAATAACAAACAAACAAACAAACAAAAGAAAGAAAGAAACAACAAAAACAACAACAAAAGTCCTAAGTCATCTACTAAAAATCCTATGTCTTCCTTGGCTTCCAGTAGTTTCCTGGTGACCACCACACATTTTCACACCAGATCTGCAGCAGAATGCAACCAGAGAGGATGCCTGATGTGAGTCTACTCCACATCTTGCTAGACTGACCACTGTTAGAGGATGGAGATTTTTATGTATGTTCTACCTCACAGATTAGTAAAATATTTTGTCTAGGATGTTTGTAATTTGGGGGTGCCCTTTGGTTACCAATAACTCTTGATCATTGCTAAGTAAGATAAAAATAGCTCCAGTTCCTTTTAGTGGAAGGTCAGCAGGCAGTGGCCCTCTGTTTGTGGACTTACCCATCATGTGTTCTGGGGCTCATAATTCTCTACCCTATGTCCTTTTCCAACTCTGTATAGAGAATGTATATTTCTGCATTGAGGACACCATCTCCTCAAGAACTGACTCCTAGCGAAGTTCACAGGGTACAGAGGCCAAGAATATTTTCTACTAATGCAGTTCTTGTTCTGCTGGGATCTAGTTACTGGAAGCATGCCTCAGCTGATTTTTCTTCATTTCAGATTGGCCAGAATTGGATAACATGCCCTCTACTAAACCAGTCTCTGGCAGTGGGGTACCCTTTGAAAGTGACTGGTTTGTAACAGAGGATACTTTTTAGCAGAGGCAAGAATAAGGACTGTGGGTGCTCTGAATGTGTATTTTTAAATAACAGCAGTCTTAGCCCACAGTGTCTTCTTTATTTTATCACCATGGTGTGAGTGGGTGGGGGTATGTGGGATTTAAACAAAGAGTCATTGTTATCAATAAGACATGGAGGGGTTCTTGGCTTACTTTCAAAAGTATGAGATTAATAAGCTAAAGGAATTTGGAGAAAGCTATGTTATCCAAAACAGAGCTGTAGGGTTTAAGGAGATAGGGTGAGATGAAATGAACAGGAGCCCTCAACTGCTATTTTTGGATGAGATGATGTAGGGCACATGGACCATGCCACCAGAGGAACTGGCAAGGAATGAGCTAGGTTAAACATTTACAAACTCTGGAAATCTCATAAATTGAGATTAAAATCTCATCTTGGGACCAGCAGAAGTAGGGCTAACTTTCTCCCTATTTTGTGCACATGTTAACAGGTGCCAGTACCTGGAACACCTCTCCATGCTAATTACTCATCTTTGTAGCCTTAGCCTCCAGTCAATGACTTTCTCTCTCTCTTTATATTAACTATATAACTCTTGGTTCACCACAAATAAAGGTTAAGAGTTCAAACCTACTCACAGTCAAGGAATATGAACAAGCTAAGATCATGTCTGGGAGCTGCTTCTGTTGGAGAAGACCTTCACCAAGAGGACCCATAAAAGAAGGACCCCCCCACACACAACCTGCCTCCCACACACTTGTGCCCAACTGGACTGGGCTTCTTCTTGCCTTGGACTCTGCTTCACCCCCTCTTGACCTTCTCATTCGTAATATACCTGCATTGTTTAAGGCAGAGTACCCCGCCCCCAAAAGGATCAAGGACAAGGTGCTTACTGAGGACAGGGGTGGGACTGGAGATGGGGCTAGGCTGGAGCTGGTCTTGGGGTGGAGTTGTGGCTGAGTAGGTCTGGGTCTGGGTCTGGTCTGGGTCTGGGTCTGGTCTGGGTCTGGTCTGGGTCTGGTCTGGGTCTGGTCTGGGTCTGGTCTGGGTCTGGTCTGGGTCTGGGTCTGGGTCTGGGTCTTGTCTGGGTCTGGGTCTGGTCTGAGTCTGGGTCTGGTCTGGGTCTGGGTCTGGTTTGGGTCTGGGTCTGGGTCTGGGTCTGGGTCTGGGTCTGGTCTGGGTCTGGGTCTGGGTCTGGGTCTGGGTC